>VALG01015026.1:0-19491 GCA_009835305.1 Ipomoea purpurea | reverse complement strand
CCGTGATCGGTGTGTGGCTGGTGATCAAAGCAACCAGATCACGGGATACGTTCTACCGGATCGTAGAAGACGGGGGAAAGTAGCACGGATGTAAATCGCTGGAAAGTAACGCCGGCGACGTGAACCGAAAGCAGCAGTGTCGGAAAGCACTGGGCATGATTAGTGTGGGCTGGTGATCAAAGCACTAGATCACGGAATCATTGTTCTTGGAACCAAGAAGTGGTGGATATAGGAAGGTCTTTGAGAAGAGCAGTGCGAGTAGGAGGTTCACATCACCTCGCAACCACTATAAATGCCTTTCTGTGTTCATACTGCTTTCATTTACTTACGCTCTTGTTGTTTCTCCGTTTAATAATCTTGACACTATCTACACTACACACGTCATGTTTAATTAATTCCGCTTGCACCGACTCTAACAATCCTAGTTAAGCGCTTGGTTATCTCGCTTACCATTTGTTATTATTGTGCGCAAAAAGTTTGAAAGTTAGTTCACCCCCCCCCCCCCTTCTAGACTTCACCTTACCTACTTTTGGGGACAACACATATATTGTATATTACACTACTAATAATACAAGTATATGATATATACACCAACACAATAGGAAACAGTTAAGAGGGGCATCCCCAATAAGGGAATTAGAGGGTAAATGTCATGTGTGGTAAATGATTGTTAGAGGGTATAACTAGTTAATAACATTAGCTGATTGTAGAAAGATGTTTGATAAATTTAAGTCAAATAGCTAATAGTGGTTAAAAAGTCAAAATTAATCAATAGAATAACTATTATTACCAAACAGGGCCTTAATGTACATGCAAGGCGACGACAACCTTGTTACGGCGATGTCCTTGACACGTCAAAAAACTTCACCTTAATTTACCCCGAATCTCTAAAACCTCTAAGGTATCCCAATAAGGAAAGTTTACGTAGGTTTTGGAATAGTAAAAGCTTAAGGTGATTTTAAACAAATGTGGTGTTGAGATTTTAGTGTTTTTTTCTCCTGCAAAAATGATTTCTTTGTGGACCCCCCATTAAATATTACACAAAGAGGAGAATGAGAAAGCAAGCGCGTATTGCGCAATTTTTGCACCAGTAGCGTTTGCATAGCACTGGCTTTTTGCGCATTTGGCGCAACTTTTTTATATATTTTATTTTATTTTAGATTTCTTTTTTCTTTTTTTTCTTTTCTTTTTCCTTCACCCTCTCTCTCCTAGTAAGCACCTAAAATACCGCAAAAAACTCATTACTATTGAGGATGTCTAATCATAAAAATTATGCTAGCTATGGGGTTCAACCCATCGCACTTATGTGCAGAAGATCTTAAGTCTTCCCCCCTTAACCACTCGGGCAAACTAGCCAATCCATCACTTTTTGTTATTTTTAATTTACTTTTTCCGTTTGTTGCAATTTTTGAATTTCACTTTATATTATTGTTAAAGTTATTTATTTCCTTTTATCTAATTGCAGCCGCAATATTATATCATAGACCAAGGCCATTTGCATCGTAGACCGTGGTCTAAAACGACATCATTAATGGTATCAACTTAGACTTGAGTGGCTGGAGCATAGTTGATCGATATGATAAGGAGCTACCAGATGAGAGATAACATATATTTTATTACACTAACTTAATAATACAAGTTATATTGTATATACCACCTACCTACAATAGGAACCCAACTAAAAAGTTTTTTTTTTTTAAGAGGGTCATCCTCCAATGAAGGGGAATTTGGAGGTAAATGGTCTATGTGTGGTAAATGACTGTTAAGAGGGTATAACAGTTAATAACTTAGCTATGTAAAATGTTGTATAATTTAAGTCAAAATACTAATAGTGGTTAAATAAGTCAAAATTAATCTATAGAATAACTTATTTTACCAAACAGGGCCTTAATGTACAGTGCAAGGCGACACAACCTTATAACGGCGACTGTCCTTGACGGTCAAAAAACTTCACCTTAATTTACCCCGAATCTCTAAACCTTTAAGGGCATCCCAAATAAGGAAAGTTTACGTAGTTTTGGAAAGTAAAAGCTTAAGGTTGGATTTTAAACAAACTGTGGTTGAGATTTTATGGTTTTTTCTCCTGCAAAAATGAGTTCTTTGTGGCCCCATTCAATATTAACAAAAGATAAGAATGCGAAAGCAAGCGCGTATTGCGCAATTTTTGCGCCAGTAAGGCGTTTGCTATAGCACTCGCCTTTTTGGGCGCGTTTGGCGCAACTTTTTTATATAAAAATTTATTTTATTTTAGATTCTTTTCTTTTTTTTTTTTTTTCTTTTTCTTCACCCTCTCTCTCTAGTAAGCACCTAAAATACCGCAAAAAAATCATTTCTATTGAGGATGTCCTAATCATAAAATTATGCTAGTTATGGGGTTCGAACCCATGCGCACTTATGTGCAAAAAGATCTTAAAGTCTTTCCCCCCTTAACCTTCTCGCAAACTAGCCAATCCATCACTTATTGTTATTTTAAATTTACTTTTTTCCTTGTTGCAAAATTGTTGAAAATTTCACTATTATATTGTGTTTTAAAGTTATTTATTTTCCTTTTTTCTAATGCAGCCGCAAATTATAATCATAGACCAAGGCCTATTTTGCATCGTAGACCGTGGTCTAAAACGACATCATTAATGGTATCAACTTAGACTTGAGTGGCTGGAGATAGTTGATCGATACGATAGGGAGATACCAGATGAGAGAAATATATTGTATATTACACTAACTAATAATACAAGTATGATGATATATACATCTACACAATAGGAAACAGTTAAGAGGGCATCCCAATAAGGGAATTAGAGGGTAAATGGTCATGTGTGGTAAATGACTATTAGAGGGTATAACTAGTTAATAACATTAGCTGATTGTAGAAAAGATGTTTGTAAATTAAGTCAAATAAACTAATAGTGGTTAAATAAGTCAAAATTAATCTATAGAATAACTTTTACCAAACAGGGCCTTAATGAACCGTGCTAGGCGACATAACCTTGTTACGGTGATGTCCTTGACGAGGTCAAAATTTTTCACCTTAATTTACCCCGAATCTCTAAAAACTCTAAGGGCATCCCAAATAAGGAAATTTTACCTAGGTTTTGGAATAGTAAAAGCTTGAGGTTGGATTTTAAACAAATCTGGTGGTTGAGATTTAGTGATTTTTTTCTCCTGCAAAAATGAGTTCTTTGTGGGCCCATTAAATATTACACAAAGAGGAGGATGAGAAAGCAGCGCGTATTGCGCATTTTCGCGCCAGTAAGGCGTTTACATAGCACTCGCCTTTTGGGCGCGTTTTGGCGAATTTTATATATATAATTTTATTTTCATTTTAGATTTCTTTTTTTTTTTTTTTCTCCTAGTAAGCACCTAAAATACCGCAAAAAACTCATTACTATTGAGGATGTCCTAATCATAAAATTATGCTAGCTATGGGGTTCGAACCCATGCGCACTTATGTGCAAAAGATCTTAAGTCTCCCCCTTAACCTCTCGAGCTAACTAGCCAATACATCACTTATTGTTATTTTAAATTTACTTTTTTCTTTGTTGCAATTGTTGAAATTTCACTATTCATATTTATTGTTTTAAAGTTATTTTATTTTCCTTTTATTCTAATTGCAGCCGCAAATTATATCATAGACCAAGGCTTATTTTGCATCGTAGACCGTGGTCTAAAACGACATCATTAATTGTATCAACTTAGACTTGAGTGGCTGGAGATAGTTTATTTGACGATAGGAGAAACCAGATGAGAGAACATATATTGTATATTACACTAACTAATAATACAAGTATATGATATATACACTACACGATAGGAAACAGTTAAGAGGGCATCCCCAATAAGGGAATTAGAGGGTAAATGGTCATGTGTGGTAAATGACTGTTAGAGGGTATAACTAGTTAATAACATTAGCTGATTGTAGAAAGATGTTTGATAAATTAAGTCAAATAACTAATAGTGGTTAAATAAGTCAAAATTAATCTATAGAATAACTATTTTACCAAACAGAGCCTTAATGTACAGTGCAAGGCGACAACACTTGTTACGCAAGATGTCCTTGACGAGGTCAAAATTTTTCACTTAATTTACCCCGAATCTCTAAAAACTCTAAGGGCATCCCAAATAAGGAAATTTTACCACGGTTTTGGAATAGTAAAAGCTTGAGGTTGGAATTTAAACAAATGTGGTGGTTGAGATTTAAGTGATTTTTTTCTCCTACAAAAATGAGTTCTTTGTGGGCCCCATTAAATATTACACAAAGAGGAGAATATGAGAAAGCAAGCGCGTATTGCGCAATTTTCGCGCCAGTAAGGCGTTTACGTAGCACTCGCCTTTTGGGCGCGTTGCGCAACTTTTTATATGTATAAAATTTATTTATTTTAGATTCTTTTTTCTTTTTTTTCTTATGTTTTCTTTTATTTTTCTTCTCTTTTTCCTTCCCCTCTCTCTCCAAGTAAGCACCTAAAATACGCAAAAAACTCATTACTATTGAGGATGTCATAATCATAAAAATTATGCTAGCTATGTTGTTCGAACCCATGCGCACTTATGTGCAGAAGATCTTAAGTCTTCCCCCTTAACCTCTCGGGCAAACTAGCCATCCATCAGTTATTGTTATTTTAAATTTACTTTTTTCCTTTGTTGCAATTGTTGAAATTTCACTATTCATATTTATTGTTTTAAAGTTATTTTTTCCTTTTATTCTAATTGCAGCCGCAAAATTATATCATAGACCAAGGCCTGTACTGCATCGTAGACCGTAGTTTAAAACGACATTTATTAATGGTATCAACTAGACTTGAGTGGCTGGAGATAGTTGATCGATACGATAAGGAGATACCAGATGAGAGAAACATATGTTGTATATTACACTAACTAATAATACAAGTATATGATATATACACATACACAATAGGAAACAGTTAAGAGGGCATCCCCCAATAAGGGAATTAGAGGGTAAAATTGTCATGTGTGGTAAATGACTAGTTAGAGAAGGTATAACTAGTTAATAACATTAGCTGATTGTAAAAAGATGTTGATAAATTAAGTCAAATAACTAATAGTGGTTAAATAAGTCAAATTAATCTATAGAATAACTATTTTACCAAACAGGGCCTTAATGTACAGTGCTAGGCGACACAACCTTGTTACGTGATGTCCTTGACGCGGTCAAAAAAATTTCACGTTAATTTACCCCGAATCTCTAAAACCTCTAAGGGCATCCCCAATAAGGAAAGTTTACGTACGTTTGGAATAGTAAAAGCTTAAGGATGGATTTTAAACAAATGTGGTGGTTGAAATTTTATTGATTTTTTTCTCCTGCAAAAATGAGTTCTTTGTGGGCCCCATTAAATATTACACAAAGATGAGAGATGAGAAAGCAAGCGCATATTGCGCAATTTTTGCGCCAGTAAATGCGTTTGCATAGCACTCGCCTTTTGGGCGTGGTGAGCTGTCATTAGGCTCCCAAATTAAAACCTTACAAATCGTAGTAGCGGGAGTAAGGATCGTCCCAGGAGGAGTAACTAGTTTAATGTATGTGTTCAAATTAAAGTAAAAGGGGGGTTTGGTATGAAGGTGATAATCAAAGAAAATAAACGAATAAAGCAATGAAAAACAATATATTGAAAGCACCTATAATAGAAAACTTTGGTTAGTAAAGATCCACCACCAGAATTTAACACTGATCATTGATTCAAAAAGGTAATTAATATGCAATTGAATATTTGTCGTGAAATTATTTCATTTCCGTTTTCCCTTAGTTGTAGGTAACTAAAGCACACGCGGTTTAATTACCCCAAACTACTAAATAACCTTAAGACAAGCGCTATAGATTTAATTTAATAGACAGCAATAGGAATAGGAAAACAACAACTAAATAACACAAGCACAAGCGGTTGCATTTAATTTAGGAAAATATTCTTCCTGAAATCAATTATCACTAAGCCATCAATAATAACCTCAGTTGCTACTGAATATTAGAATAATTTGTAGCACACATTATCTAATATAGCAATAATTATATCAATAACATAGAAAAATATTTAATCCCAAATGCATAAAATTATGAAAATAAAAATAAATAAATTAATCTTACAGGCATATCAATTCCGGGCTTCAGTTTTACTAAAACCTAATGCCTAAGATAAATGTTAGCGCGAGGTGACTGGACCATGAACAACAACTTTGAAAAGAATAGATCAAGGGAAGGACAGGATGCATGAACATCTTTACATAGAAAGCTTGCTACTATTGCTATAGCACCGTTTCTAAAATAAGAACTTAAACTTATTTCCTACACGCTCATTCCCTATTTTCTGCGCGAACAAAGTACGTATCCCGAAGACAAGGGCCGTTGAATTAGCTGTCCAAAAAGTTGACAAGGTGGCGGCGGTGATGTTGCTGTGTGGCTTTCGGGTAGAGTTGCTGGCGCCGAAGATCTAAGCATTAAAGAAAACGCAATGAGAATGTTTGTATTGTTGTAGGCTCGAAGAATGTTGGTGAGACCACACTATTGGTCAAAAAACATTATGTAACTAAAAATTAAAAGAATTAAGGAATTAAGCTCAAAAACACATTATTAATTATATATTCTATAAAACTATATTAATTAATATAAATTCTAAAATGATGAAGTTAATTATAAAGTATAACTAATGCAAAATATTTATTAAAGATGTACCTTTAAAATATTGTCCTTCTATTTCATGCGCGCTTTGGCACAACTTCTATATCCCGGGAGCATATATCATATATATAATTATACTTAGCGCGGTATTATTGTAGGTTTTTATTTGTTTGAAGGATGACCACGATGCATAGAGAGATTATGAAATCTATGGGGTTCAAACACATGCGCACTGGCTATATGCAGAAGATCTTAAGTCATTCCCCGATTAACCACTCGGGGCAAGACTAGCCAAGGCGTCCAGTCAAGCATTGATTGTATTATTTTAATGTTACTTTTTTCCTTGTTGCAATTGTTAAAATTCTAATTCATATTTAGTTGTTTTAAAGTTATTTATTTTCGTTTATTCTAGAGTGCAGCGCAGTATTTTATATCTCAGTAGACCACAGGTCTTCTGATGGGGGCAGCGTGGAGGTACCGTATGTCGAAATACGAGCATCTTGTTGATATGGGTTGCATTATCTTTGGACTGGGAGGGGCTGTTGGTAGGAGAGTGGGATGCGACTTTACGAGGTAAGGATTGTTTGTGTATGTGTAATCTGTAGAGATTTGTTAGATGTTACTTTTGTATATTGATTTATTTTAATCACATATGTATTTTATGTATTATTATTTTCTTTGTGGTTCGTACCACATAAGAAAGCATTTTAGAGTGGGCATCCCCAATAAGGGATTAATTCAGAGGTATATATGTGGTTGTCTATTTTTGTTGTGGTAGATTTGATTCTGTTGAGAGTCGTAATAAGCTGAGGTTTCAAGATTTTATCATTGGCTGATTGTGTATGAATAGTTATGGTGGTGATATATTTGTGAGATTAGATATGTGCTGATATATTGAGGTTGTAAGATATGTCAAATTATTAAGTCTGATGTATGTTTATTAATGTATTTGTTTTAAATCATAGTGGCCTTTGAATGTACCTGTTGTATGGTTGATACTTTTTTTATATTTGTTTGATGTCTTTGATTAGCGGTGCAATAAAATTTCACCTTAATTTGTTATTTTCTATGTTAGTTTATTAGGTCTTTCTCCCAATAAGAAAGTTAAAGTAGGTTTTGGAATAGTAAAGCTTGAGGTTGGATTTAAACAAATGGGTGGATGAATTTTACTGGTTTTTTCCTGCAAAAATGAGTTCTTTGTGGCCCTAAATTATTACACAAAGAGAAAAGATGGAAAAGCAATTTTGCGCCAGTAAGGCATTTGCATAGCAATCGCCTTTTGGCGCTTTTGGTGCTACTTTATATATATATATATATTTTATTTTCTTTTGAGATTTCTTTTTCTTTTTTTTCTTTCTTTTTTCCTTCACCCACTCTCTCCTACTAAGCACCTAAAATACCGCAAAAAACTCATTACTATTAAGGATGTCCTAATCATAAAAATTAATACTAGATATGGGGTTCAAACCCATGCGCACTTATGTGCAGAAAATCTTAAATCGTCCCCCTAACCTCTCGGGCAAACTAGCCAATCCATCACTTATTGTTATTTTTAACTTACTTTTTTCCTTTGTTGCAATTGTTGAAATTTCACTATTCATATTTATTGTTTTAAAGTTATTTATTTCCTTTTATTCCAATTGCAGCTGCCAATTATATCATAGACTAAGGCCTATTTTGCATCGTAACCGTGGTTCTAAAACGACATCATTATGATGGCTTCAACTTAGATGAGTGGCGAGATAGTTGATCGATGTTTAGATAAGGAGTATACAGAGAGAGAAACATATATTATTTTCACTAACTAATAATACAAGTAGTATGATTATATACACCTACACAATAGTGAACAGTTAATGTAGATCCCAATAAGGGAATTACAGGGTAAATGGTCATGTGTGGTAATCATGACTATTAGAGAGGTATAACTATTTAATAACATTAGCTTATTGTAGAAAGAATGTTTGATAAATTAAGTCAAATAGCTAATAGTGGTTAAATAAGTCAATTTTTGAGCCAGTAAGGCATTTGCATAGCACTCGCCTTTTGGCGCGTTTGGCGAAACTTTTTATATATTTTTTTTTTATTTTATTTTAGATTATATTTCTTTGTTTTCTTCTCTTTTTCCTTCACCCTCTCTCTCCTAGTAAGCACCTAAAATACTGCAAAAACTCATTACTATTAAGGATGTCCTAGTCATAAAAATTATGCTAGCTATGGGGTTTGAACCCATGCGCACTTATGTGCAGAAGATCTTAAGTTTTCCCCCTTAACCTCTCAGGCAAACTAGCCAATCCATCAATTATTGTTATGTTAAATTTACTTTTTTCCTTTGTACAATTGTTGAAATTTCACTATCATCATTTATTGTTTAAAGTTATTTATTTTCCTTTTATTCCAATTGCAGCCGCAAATTATATCATATAACCAAGCCTATTTTGCATCGTAGACCTGTGTAATAAAACGACATCATTAATATATCATCTTAGACTTAAATGGCGGAGATATGTGTGTCGAATACGATAGGGATACCAGATGAAAAAACATATATTTATATTACAATAACAATATACAAGTATAGATATATACCGCACCTACACAATAGGATACAGTTAAGAACATCCTCAATAGGGAATTAAGGTAAATGGTCCATGGTGGAAATGACTAAAGAAGGAGTAACTAGTTAATAACATGTAGCTGATTGTAGAGAGATGTTTGATAAATAATCAAATAGCAATATGTTAAATAATCAAAATAAGCTAAGAATAACTATTTACCAAACAGCTTAATGTATACCGTGCCTAGGCGACACAACCTGTTGTTACGGTGTATGTCCTTGAAGCGGTCAAAAAAATTCACCTTAATTTACCCCGAATCTACTAAAAACTATAAGGCATCCCCAATAAGAAAGTTTACGTATGTTTTGAATATTAAAACTTAGTTGATTTAAACAAATGTGGTTGGTTGAAGATTTATGATTTTTTCCTCCTGCAAAAATGAGTTCTTTGGGGCCCCAATTTTTGCGCAGTTAAGGCGTTTGCATAGCCACATCCCGCCTTTGGCGCTTTGCTCAACTTTATATATTATATATAATATAATGATTATATATTATAGTATATATATAGTATATAAGTATAATATAATGATGGTTTTTTGGTTTTCGTGCAAGGAAGTCCCAACACAACCTTCAGCTGAGGATACACCTTTCACAAAATATAAAATTTAAGTAAGTGAAATCTTAGAATTTCCTTGTACTCCTCTCCTGTATCCTCTCATCTGTCTTTTTAAAGAATGAGGAGCCTTTTTTTTATAGTGGCTCCTCCCCTACCGACAAAGGCCCATAATGCCGACTTCAAGACTGCTTAATGTGCCGAGCCGTTGGTTCTTACGGGGTCTACCAACGGCTCTCTCTAGCTCGTAACCGGCGGACCGAGTCCGGCCTTTAATGCCTTAACGGCTTCTTGTATTAACTTTCTTGAAGGCTCCCCAACGCTCTCTGAACCGAGTCTTTCCCGGGTTGGGGCCCGGACCGACTCTTCATCTCTGGCCACGCTTCAGACTGGGCCGTCCTCAGTAGCCCTGAACTGGGCCTTCTACTTGGGCCTGGGCCGACTTCTGGGACTCGGCCCACGCACTCTCCAAGCCTGCCTCGTGTCAGCCCATCCTTCTTTCTGTTCTTTCCTCTTTGGGCCCACTTTTCTTGGGCCGGGGTTCTCACCCCATCAACTAGTCCCTCACTTTTCCGTACCCGGTCCACTAGCCTGGGTTTGGAAAAGTAGTAACCGTCTCCCCATCTGGCTCACCGAATCCGCGCCTTGAATGACTCATGAATAGCCCAGATTATCCGCTATCTCCCGGATCTCACGGGACCGTTTGAATATGCTCGACCTGGCTTGGTACCTATAAATGATCCTTTCTTTCCTTCGTCTCATCCACTAACTCCTCATGGGTCGCTCACCATTGAAAGGGAAACGAATTGACTTCGGGTCGCCCTGGCGCCCGCTACCCTCCAAGCGGACTCGGCCTTGAGAGGGAGCATAAGAAGAAGACTCCTCGTCCGGCCCCCCCAGAGGTCTCCTGCCGTGCTGCATCCTCGTTCCTCGCCCGCCGACTCCTGCTCGACGCGAGGCTGCTCCGCATTCTCGCCTTCTCCCACTCCGGCGACCGCTCGAGTGACTTCTCCAGACGGAACCTTTGTTGACATGCCCGTCCCGGAGCAACTGACCTTCCGCATGACCTTCTCTCATTCCTTTGGACGACTTGGATGGTCCAGTTACTGGGTTGATGAAACGATGAAGATTACGTCCGCTATCAAGAGATGTATCAGACGATGAAGAGCTGATCGTGCCACCACGTCATGCCAGCCTTCTGGGACTCGCTCTGTCCATTCTCCTCCTGGACCATCGGGGATTTTTTGGGAGCGACTCTTCCTCGCCGGGCGAGTGATCACGTAGGCCTGGGTTGCCTTATGTTCTAGAGGGGTTAGTCTTTTAGGAGCATTTTCTTATTTCTTGCTGTAATAAGCTCCATATATTCTATGCCCTCTTTCATCATAATAAAAACCACTCTTTTCGTTCTGCTTTTTTGATGATATGTATGCCCGACTGATTGGTTTGAGGAGTCGGCCGTAGTGTCGAATCCTCTCTTTGCCTGACACTTGTAAGATATTCCGCTTCCCAGGGCGAATCAGGCTTTTCAGTCCAGCGTGCGAATCTCGACCTTTCCCCGAGCGAGTTTGATGGGATTAATCTCTGACAGAGATTTCGCACCACCCATCCAATCCGGCTCAGTTACGTCAGTTATGATTCCCTCCATGATTTGCGCCTGGGTTATCGCCCCCTCGAGGCCTATATATAAGCTTTAGTGGCTTTGCACACCACACTGTCCCTCATTTCAAAACTTCAAGTCATGAGCTTCAGAGACGGTGATCGACGCTGGTCCATTCGCAACAAGGAGCACGCCCGGCTTTGGAGAAGCTCCGGCAGAAAAGGATGGCCAATGGAGGGCATCTATGGCGACTCAACCTCCGACCCTATTGTGGTGCCTCCCGACATGCTGGACCTGATGATCGTAGAACCGGATGATGCTGAGATGGAACCCGTGGTGGAGGACCCGGAACCAGAGGTAGACGAAGAATTGGGAGGCTCCTCCGCTTTTTTGGCATTGCTATGTCGCCGGGTGCTCTGGAAAGGCCTCTGCAGATGATTAACGATGGGGAAACCCGCAGTGTATCTGGATGAACTGCCCGAGCCCGAGCCTGAGCCGAGTCCCCTGCCTTTCCGTCCCCACTACTTCCTAGAGGGTCCGCAGCCGGTGCGCCATGCGGAGGAGAAAGAAGCTAAGCCCTAGGCCCGTCTTTTCCTTGTAATGTGTTTGGCCGAGTCTTCGGTCTTGTACTCCCCCTGTCTTATGGAATAAAAAATCGTGTCTTTGTGTCCGATTCTTGATTTTGCGTGTCTTTTTAGCCGACTCTGGTTAACATGACCGGCTCTAGAACTTGTTCCGACTGGGCCTCCTAGGCGAGGGACTTCCGGATCCATTGGCCGACTCACGACCGGAAACTTTTTTGTGGGTCTGATATCAGCCCTTTGGTGGGCCGGACCCGGCCGGATCTTTCTGGAAGCTTCTAGTTTGTCTGGTGTGCCCCAAGGCTACGGCCTTCGATGGGCTTCTGGCTTAGCAGGCCGGGTCATAGCCACCCGGCTTCGGCCTAGGGTAGACGCGCCGTTTGCAGGCTAGCCCTAGGTCTGAACTGTCACCCCGTCTTTCGAGGCATTAAATGCGGCGTCCTTTCAATGTCCCGTCGCCTCCGATTCCTCCACTGAGAAGGCGTCGCGTGGCAGCCTCCTGGACTTCTCTCAATCTTTAAATAACTCCTCTCTTCTCCCTTTCTTCCTCAAGTCTCCATTCAAGCTCCTTCATCCTTCCAGCGTCTTCCCAGTCTCATCTCCGATCTGTAAGTAATGTATACCTCCTCTTATTCTACTTCTACCCACCGTCATTCCGTTGACAATCCGGCGGGGACTTCACCGTCGTCCTCCTCTTCCTCCTCTGTTGTCCGCCGTCTGGAAATGCCGGCAGGCTTTCAGGCAGTGTCTTCTTCTTCTCTTCTGAACCCCTCCTCTTTGGGGGCGGCTACTCCGATGAGCCCAGCCCCGTTGACCACGGTGGCGGCTCTGCCGGACGGCGTCGAGTGGCCGCGATGCAAGTTCGACTCGATAGTCAGGCCGTCTAGTCTTCCGTCGTGTGCCATGGCAGCGGACCTGGATAAGGCTCGTTTCTTGCTTGGTTCTTCGGCCACGGTTTATCGCGGCGGAGGATCGACCCATCCATAACCCGCCAAGGGTTTGTGGGGATTCACCTGCACCTCGGTTGCATTCGGCTTCCGAGTGCCTCTCACCCATTTCTTTCACTTCTCTTCCGGCACTATAATCTGGTTCCGGGCCAGTTAGTGCCCAATTCTCACCGCCTTCTCACCAGCTTCATTAACCTCTGCCACTGGTGGCAGTGTGAGCCAGATCTGGACTTGTTCTGGTTCCTCTTCACCGTGAACAAAGTCGGCTCTCACTCGCCCGCTTCGTCCAGGTCGCCCCTGTCCTGGGCGGCAGCTTTTCGAGGGGCTATCCGACTCAATCAAAGAGTGGAAGCCTCTTTTCTTTTTCGTCCGATCCCGCTCCTCTTCCTTCTCTTTTCCGACCCTGTGGCCGGCGACTCTCTTCAAGCCCTGCTCTCGGCATGCCGTCTTTACTGAAGATGCTGTCCAGGTCAGCAAGTTCTTGAAGAGCCTTGGGCCGTACTCGGTCAAGTACTGGTCCCGGGTCCGGGCCATGGCCAAGCATGGCCTACTGCCGGAGGGCGCGACCACCATAGGTAGCGTATTTTTGCCTCATTCTCAACTTGTTCCTGCTCCTTTATCTTCACCTCGACCCAAAACACTTACAACTGTACAGTTTTTGCAGGTCCGTACGACTCCGAATCCTCTAGATCCGACGAGGTCGTTGCACCGACTCCTAAGATGGCGGACAGAGCTGAAAAGATGAGGCGTCGCATGACTCAGCGCTCCACCGGTACCGCCGCCGCTCCTTCTTCTCAGCCGTCGCCGGCGATACGGGCGATTCCTCCACCGCCTCACAACGTGTCGATTCTCACGCCGTCGCCCGTGGTGTCGCCACCCGGCAGCCACCTCCTCCTCCGACTGAGAGCCCGAGCTCCAAGCGCCCTACCGAACACACGGAGGAGCCGACTCCCAAAGAAAATCCGACTGTGCCATGAGGTGGAGGAGGATGCTCAAATATGGATGGGCGCCACCTCTGTCCGTAAGTGGTGTACTGACGTCCTCTGCCTAAGGACGTGGCGGCGACTCAAGCTTTGGGGGACGGGTACATCATCGAGGCTTCACTTCGCCAGTCCTACCGCATAAGTATCATTACTCAACTCTCCGCACCCTTTCTTTCCTTGTCTGACTCGTCGTTGGTGCGCAGAATCTCACCTTCCAGATGGAGATGGGCAAGCGGCTGCAGAACTTCAGGGCCGAGATGCGGTTCATGGTCCTCAAGCTGCGCCAAACGGAGGAGGCTTTCCTGGAGGAGCAGGCGAAGAATCTCAAGATGGTGGAGGTGCATAACTCCGAGCTGCTGAGGGTTACCCGCCAATGGGGAGGAGGGAGAGGGATAAAATGGCAACGATCGCCGCGACCTCCGTCGAAGACTACAAGAAGTCGGCGGCCTTCGAGGCGGATGTGAAGGCGGCGGTGGAGGCCCGAAAGAAAGAGGTGGCCAAGGAGTGGCTGGCGACCCCAGAAGGCGACGAGTTCCTTCTGGATCTGGGCGAGCGTGATTACCGCCTCGGCTTCCGCGAGGCGCAAATAGAGATCCACTATGCGTTACTGGCTCGCGACTCGTCGTTCACTCTCAAGAGCTGGGGTCTCAAGCCAGTGCTGGATGCTGAAGGGCCGGTAGCGCCTGTTGATCCCGGCGACTCTTCCCGCGGCGACGCCTCCAGAGCTTACCGAGCCTCTTTCCTCAGACGAGGACCTTTCTTCTGTTCCCCTAGCTGACCAACTGCAGGGGCGCAAGACGAAGGGGTCGACGTCGACACCCCATCCCCCGTAGCTTAGGGCTCTTTAGGATAGCCCATTTTTGTAAAGGTTGCCTCCTTCTCGGCCTTATTTTTTAATGAAAAAGCTCTCCTTTCTTTTCTCTTGCGCTTTGTCTTTGAATTCTTTCAATAAGAAAAATTCCTAAGGCCTCGAGCCCTTTCCTAACTTGAAGAAATAATCTAAGGTGGACGACTCGCAGTCTTCTCGCTGCACTCGGCTGAAGGACTCCCAGTCGAGGCGACCCTATTGGCTTTCTCTTGGACACGACTAATGGTCTGGCCTAGTTTCCTAACTCTTTCTCGCCGAGTCCCTCAGTCGAGGCGACTCTTTAGGCTTTACTTTCTCAGAAACAGTCTGGGGTCAGTGCCCGTTGTTTCTATATATTACTCGTCGAGTCCCTCAGTCGAGCGACTCCTGTTGGCTTTTTCTCGGAAACGACTAAAGGGTCTGGGCCCTTGTTTCCTAACTCTTTCTCGCCGAGTCCTCCAGTCGAGCGACTTTAGGCTTTTACTTCTCAGAAACAGTCTAGGGTCAGTGCC
This sequence comes from Ipomoea purpurea, assembly GCA_009835305.1. Lineage (NCBI taxonomy): Eukaryota > Viridiplantae > Streptophyta > Magnoliopsida > Solanales > Convolvulaceae > Ipomoea > Ipomoea purpurea. The sequence continues at coordinate 4,229 of VALG01015026.1, read as the reverse complement.
CCGTTGTTTCTATATATGCTCGCCGAGTCCCTCAGTCGAGGCGACTCCTGTTGCTTTTTCTCGGAAACGACTAAGGGTCTGGGCCTTGTTTCTAACTCTTTCTCGCTGAGGTCCCTTAGTCGAGGCGACTCTTTAGGATTTTACTTTCTCAGAAACGGTCTAGGGTCAGTGTCCGTTGTTCTATATATACTCGCCGAGTCCCTCAGTCGAGGCGACTCCTGTTGGCTTTTTCTTGGAAATGACTAAGGGTCTGGGCCCTTGTTTCCTAACTCTTTCTCGCCGAGTCCCTCAGTCGAGGCGACTCTTTAGGCTTTTACTTTCTCAGAAACGGTCTAGGGTCAGTGCCCCGTTTGTTCTATATATACTCGCCGAGTCCCTCAGTCGAGGCGACTCCTGTTGGCTTTTTCTCGGAAACGACTAAGGGTCTGGCCCTTGTTTCCTCACTCTTCCTCGCCGAGTCCCTCAGTCGAGGCGACTCTTTAGGCTTTTACTTTCTCAGAAACGGTCTAGGTCAGTGCCCCGTTGTTTTCTATATATACTCGCCCAGTCCCTCAGTCGCAGGCGACTCCTGTTGGCTTTTTCTCGGAAATGACTAAGGGTCTGGGCCCCTTGTTTCCTAACTCTTTCTCGCCGAGTCCCTCAGTCGAGGTGACTCTTTAGGCTTTGTTTTCTCAGAAACGGTCTAGGGGTCAGTGCCCATGTTTTATATATACTCGCCGAGTCCCTCAGTCGAGGCGACTCCTGTTGCTTTTTCTCGGAAACGACTAAGGGTCTGGGCCCTTGTTTCCTAACTCTTCTCGCGAGTCCCTCAGTCGAGGCGACTCTTTAGGCTTTTACTTTCTCAGAAACGGTCTAGGGTCAGTGCCCCGTTGTTTCTATATATACTCGCCGAGTCCCTCAGTCGAGGCAATTAGCTGTAACTCATGCTCTTTATTCAAATTTTTCAGAACCCTCGAGCCTGTACACGGCCTATCCTTTTCTACTGATAGAATCTTTTTTAGTGGATGACGTTCCATATGCGATCTATGGGCTTACCCTCCATAGTCTCCAGCTTGTAAGTTCCGGCTTGGACCACCGCAGCAATACGATATGCCCTTCCCACTTGACCGCAAACTTGCCTCCTTCCGTAGGCTGACTGGCTTGTCGATCGCGCAAATACCAGGTCGCCGACCTGGAAGGTTCGCGGCGAGTCCTCCGGTCGCGATACCTTTTCACCGCCTGCTGATACTCGGCCATCCGCGCACTCGCGGCTTCCCTCTTTTCTTCTAAGAAGTTCTCTCGATCGCGTAGATTCTCTTCATTCTCCGTGTCTGAGTAGGTACGAACCCGGTGGGTGGGCTCGAATACTTCGACCGGGACCTTGGCCTCGAAGCCGTATGCGAGCGAGAACGGTCTCTCCCCAGTTGCTCGCCGTTGGGTAGTGCGATAAGCCCACAGGACTCGATCAAGCTCATCCGCCCAATTTCCTCGGATATCTTCGAGTTTCTTCTGGATCCCATCTACCAGCGTTCGATTCACGTTCTCGACTTGCCCATTCGCTTGCGGGTATGCTACCGACGCCTTGGTATGCCTGATATCATGTCAGCGGCAGAAGTCAGCGAATGCCTGACAGTCAAACTGTCGCCCGTTGTCACTGACGATATGCTCGGGCAGGCCGAAGCGGCAAATTACCCTTTTCCATAAAAAACGTCGGCATTGATATTCAGTTATGGTAGCCAATGGTTCTGCCTCGACCCATTTGGTGAAGTAATCGATAGCCACGACGCAAAATTTCAGACCCCCTGGGGCGACGGGTAATGGTCCCAACAAATCTATTCCCCACTTGGCAAAGGGGATGGCAGTGGTAACCGGCGTGTAAAAGGTAGCCGGCCGAGTGTCTTTGCTGGCGAATGCTTGGCAAACACCGCATTTCGATATCCACTCGATACAGTCTCGCATCATGGTCGGCCAATAATATCCCTGAACAACTAACTTCCGGGCGAGTGTGTGGGCGCCCTGGTGCGCGGCGCAGATGCCTTTATGGGCTTCGTCCATTATTTTCTCGGCCTCGGGTCTGAGCAGGCATTTCAACAAGGGTCCTCCGAACGACCGTTTATATAGTTGCCCGTCAACGATCTAGAAGGAAGGGGCTTTTCGCCGAACCCTAGCGGCGACTCCCAGGTCATTCGGCAGCTCGCCCGTCTCCTTGAATCGCCGGATGTCCTCCATCCAGAACATCTCGGGGTTTTTCCCCCGATCCCATTCCTCGATATTTACTTGCTGGACTTCCAGCGGTGTCTCTTCAATACTCGGGCCGATCTAACTCCTCCTCTGGCAAATCTTTACCAGGTGGTCCGGTACTCCTTCCAGGGCAATCTTTGGACAATATGTCGGCTTAACGTTATCCGTTCGAGATAAATCCTTATCCGTTACTGTAAAGGATTTTCACATGTGGCCGGGATCTCGCCCGACTACTAGTCTGGAGTCAGTTTTAATTCGTAGTCGCTTGACTCCCAGGCCTTGCGAGTCGGAGGCTGTTTAACACTGCTTCGCTACTCGGCCTCGTTGTTTGATGTCGGGAACGAGTAGCTTAGGCATAATATAGCCGGAATCCTTCCGGAGTGGATGAGCATAACACCGCCTCCACAGTGCTGCCGACTCGATGCTCCGTCCGCATGCATTTTCGCACCATTCGCCGGACATCTCTCCGAGGCGTGTTCCTTTTCTTCCTCACTCGCTGTGCATTCGACCAGGAAGTCGGCCAAGGCTTGACCTTTTATTGAAGGCCGGGGTTGGTATTCAATCCCGTACTGGGTCAACTTACGGCCCATTTTACAAGTCGGGCAGAGGACAAAGGGTTTCGTAAACCCGGACGGTATGGGCTTGGAAAGAGAAATAGGCGTGCCACGTGCGTATTAACCCGTAAGCGACTCGAGTTCTCAGGCGGTTAGCGCGACTCGGCATTTTAACGAGCGGATTATGTAATTAAACCGGGTTGCTGGACTCGCTCTTCCTCTCGGACCAATACCGAACTCACCGCTTTGACAGAGGCGGCCAGGTACAAGAACAAGGGCTCGCCCACCTGGGGGTAACAGCACGTGAACGGGTGGGTTGAAAGATATTGTTTCGCATATTCCTCGGAAAGCACCCTTGGCCTCCTCCGTTGGTTGTGGTGAGAGGCACTCGGGAGGTCCAGGCAAATGCGTTACTTTTCTGTCTTCATGAGGTGTTCGAAAAAATTGGATGCGACGGTATTATCGCCGCATTTGCTTCTGGAGACGGCGGCTAAGGGCTACCTTCCGGCGTCAGTGTAGCCTCCCGCTCTGTAGTCCTGACAGGGTTAGGAGGCCTGCGAGGTGTCGAGTGATGGCCCTGCACTCTTCTCCGGATTGCTCGACTGGCGCGCCCGGTTAGGTGACGAGTTTAGGCAAGAATTTGCCACCGTTTGCAGCTGGAATGCACATTTGCTTGGTGTTCAGCCAGACAGGTTGATTGAAATATTGTATGCTTTTTTAAGTGGCAGGGCCAGAGGTCCTACCGCGACATGCGTATGTACCTTTCTTCGGTTTTGACAGGACACTAGTGCCATCGACGTAGTTTGGCGGCCAATGTATTATGATTCGCACAGAAGCAGCTACGAGTGTTGGGTAGAGTGAGCACCGGTCTACCTTGCATTCTGCGTTTATCGGTTGGTGCCCTCTGGCTTCTTCTGTGAAGCTACCGAGAACGGCATTGACCCGCCGCCGGGCGGCACGCCTCGTCCGTGAGTGCGGGCCGGTAGCGGAGACGAGAAGTCCATCCGAGTGTGCAAATCGGTGTTGTCCTCGGCGCCGGGGTGCGCGGAGCCCTGGCCGTGCTCTCGACTAATTGCGATCCGAGCGCTATGATAGTACTCAAGAAAAGTAAGCGGGTAAGGAAGCGTGTGCGCTGTGGCAGCTTCTATATTATGTGCGGTGTAGGTCATATGCATCTTCGCGCACGGACCTGGGGGTCCATAGGTTGGGTGGGTTAGAGTTAACGTGCCACAGTGTTCTTCCCAAGCCACTGGCTGGGGTTTATAACTATACACGCTCAGTAGAAGTGCTGACGTTTGCTCCGCGATGTTGAGATTCTATGTAGGCTGAGCATGGCAGTATGAATCTGTTTCGTGACTATCCTTTTTCCTCTGGGGTTTCACAAATTTCCCTTAGACGGTTACGGTTAATTGAGCCAGCTTAGGTTAATGTTTATTGGTGTTTGGATGGGTGTAT
>VALG01015024.1:0-10327 GCA_009835305.1 Ipomoea purpurea | reverse complement strand
GAGTTACTCAGAAAGATATATAAGCTACATTTTGGTAACACATTATATTTCAGAAATATGATACTCTTAATATATCCCGAGTAAAACTAAAAAATAATTTATTCCCACAACAGCTGGGGAGACTCAATATCGCTTTTGAGAAGAATACCAGAATATCTCTAACGATAAGAATATGTCGGCATAAAATAAAAAAGACGACTGTTTAGAATGTCGCTGGATACCATACTCACAAATATTATATAAAAATGATATAGAAGAAATAAAGAAAATATATAAACGTATTTAAATTTGATCATAGATATATTTAAAATCGCAAAAAACCATATGGTCGTGTACACCTTTCTTAATTAAAACAATTCATTCCAAAAATATGATTAATCGAAATCACTCGGATTCTCCGCTACTTGAAAAAATAAATACCTCATATACACTTTAATACTTGGATACCCCAATTATATATTCTATAGAGATCGGGATTAGTAACAGCAAAAGGGATGATGGGTGGAAGAGGCATTGTAAAATATGGGAATAGGTTAAACTTACAATCCTCTTATAAATATAGGACAAATTTTATTACGCAGGGACATAAAGATATAATACTCAGAGTATTGACAATAATTAGCATTTTCAGGATTAACTCGACGGACATCTGAATTTGACTTGCCAATTTTGGATATCTGCGTCGCAACAAATTTACGAAAACAGTCAATAAATCAAAACTATTCATCTGCACATTTAGTATTCTCGCTCCAAATGTTAGAATGACCTATGAGCGATTCTAAATGAGATATGATCGTTAAAATTTTGATCTTTTTTTTAACTAACCTGTGTGGCCCTGTGATTGTTTTCATTGGTATTCAATATTATCATTAGTGATTTGGTTGCAGGTTATTAGTCATCACAAAAACTGCTACCATCTTTCTGAATCCTGCATCCTAAAATCATTCGAGATACGAGCATCTGCAATAATAGCCCATGATTTGTTCTGCAAGCTTTATTGGGAGGACTAATGATGTGGAAGCACTGATTAATAATATGCGGTGCTGGTTCCCTTTGAAACATCCTTTTCCTATTAATATATAATATTCGTCCTTGATTAGTTGCAAAGGCCCCTAATGGATTACACCAATTATCAAAATGGTTTGATTTTTTTTAATAGTTTATATATTCTATAAATCATGGTTTAGAGACTCTATATTCTACATCCTAAATATAATATAATTGATTGAGACATGGAGGTCATTCTGTGTATTTTTTCATCAATATTGGGGTTACTAACTACAACATTAATTATAGTGTTTTTTTTTGTTTAATTTATAGGTATTTTAGTAATAATTATCTAAAGATGTTAAGGTATTCTATTTATTTATATTTATTGGGTTCTCTTATATATAGTTGCGATGTGTAGAAACTGTTTCTTTTAGAAAAATTTTTAATATTGATAACCATTATTGTACATCTAATAAAAATATATTGTATATTTAGTGTATATTCACGATAGATATATATCAATATTTCAAAAAATCTTATCTTTGTTACGTTAATAAAATTATATACTCGAAGTCTAAGCAAGTTAAGTTATTTATGTTTTTCAAAGGTTTTTCTTATATAGACATATAGTCATTGTTTTATGTTGACGCACCATTTGTTTCATATATACACCTATCTATGAGCCCAATAATTAAATATAAATGATCGTGAAAGGCACTCCATTAGAAGATAGATGATCCTATCCCAATGAGGAATGTTCTTAGCCCCAAATAAACTATAATTATTGTTATATGTATGGGATTTAAAAGTTCATTGTCTCAATATTTTCTAATAGTCCTATTATAAGGCATTTGGCCCTGGGAATTGCAACTACTCTTGGCAAATACCTGTTACTAAATTATTGTATGAGAAACTGGTAACTCGATACAGAACGATATAAAAAGGCACAGTAGACCTTATGAAAAGTTATATACATATCATTTTGCTAATTATACACTATAACTAATTATTGTATATCATTTGCTCTGGAACACAAATGGAATATTTATTAATTGTATATTTCAATACTGAGGGAAATCATATAAACACTTCAATATCATTCTCAAATGTGACAGTAACCATACCTCGGATACCCATTTAGATTCTTATTCTATTAGGTCAATAGATACCTAGATTCATGTAACATAACTAACAATTCTATTTATGGACCCATGTCCACACAATTATAGTAAATTGATGCTTAAGGTCAAACCATTGTCGTCAGGAAGATCAGTACTTATCATAATTTGTGTAGATATGCATGAATCATCTTTCTCAGGATGGTCTAGATCCTGAATAACCTTTTATGAATTTTTCGTTTACTTTTATTGGTTATCTTGGAAGTCTAATTAGTTTTTTTTTATAACATCGCTACCTGCTGCAATATTGTGTAATCAAATTTTTTATTTGCCCAATTTGGCTGTAACATATTATATATATAGTGGTTCCTAGACTTAAAAACGTGCTAAACTCAATCTTTCTGAATTTTTAATATCTATTCTAATCTTTTTAATTTCAATAAATTTACGCATTAATACTAAAAAAATATGAAATTAATTGGTTATAAGATATATTTCATTTCATCAATAAATACATAATCTATATGATGATTGAAGAGATGCAAAATATAATGACGAAATTAAATAAATAATGATAATAGAAATATTTTGTCAACTTTAGGTGAATTATATATATTATATTATATATAGATGTATATAAAAAATTATTATTTTAATTTAATATAAAGACAAATATCGAATATTCTCACCAAGAAGACATTTTTAAAACTAAAATAAACAATTAATTATGAGAATGATTACTTGTTATTTATGTCATAACATTAAATGATAACACTCTCTATAGTTAGTCTGGGCAGGTTTAAGTATTTTGGTACAATGACATTTGATAACAAATATTTATTAATCAGCCTCGTTTGGTTGCGTCACACTGGGATAAACCCATAAGTTCCATTTTTTTTGAAGTCCATAACTTCTATTTGGAAGAGTTACTTTATGTCACTAGACCACAATGTTATTGACGGCTTATAATTTAGCTAGTAGATTTTTATTTTCTCATCTAGTATAACTTTTATTTATAGGGCATTTGATTTGATTTATATCATATCACCATAATTCTTGTAGTATGTGATATTAGAATTTTATTTCTATTTATTTCACGTAGTTCGTGAGTGATTTTATGAGATGATTATATGAATAACTAAATATACAATTTTCATTTAATGTTTTTGGCATTTGATTTCATATTATATCGCATATATGTACATTGGAATTATAGAGAAAATATTACTTGATTCTCAATTTTTTGCTCATTCACTCAAATTCTTATATTAAAGACTCTTTTTTTTAAGAACTCGCATATGAGAAATATTTATGTTTGACACAAATACTACTTTATAATAGAGTGTAGTTAACTTATTAAAATAATATAATAATTATAATAATATAATATATAATATATACCATAATTTATTATACCCACTTTAAATTAAATAAAATAATAAGAAAGTAAGTTTTCCCACACTATTTTAAAATATTTTTAGAATTTTAAAATTGAAATTGAATGTTTGACACTACCCATAACCCAGCTAGCTGTCCTGTGTAACTGTCTCTATTTTTCCTCATTAAGTTTTGAAATTCTATGCTTGGAGGGTTGAGATGAGAGTTGAATCCCTCCCTGGTTTGATAGTAGTATAATAAACCCTAGGAAAGTCATCTCCTAGATATGTACAGAGCAAATTTCTTAGGTTTTGTGTTGGCCATGGGTCCAGCGCTGTTCATTGGATCTAGCTTCATCATTCAAGAAGAAAGGACTCCAGAGAGCCGGCCGCCTCCGGTTCTCGAGCTAGTAAGTACACTTTCTTTCATATGAATTTATGTTAATTTTCTGACTATTACACTTGCTTGGTCTGTTGCTCAGCTGTTTTTAATTCTTAGCTTAAGTACATTTGACTATATTTTTGAAACTTGCTGTAGTGACAGTCGGAAAATAAGGGTGGGAATTGTTGAGTCAACTGGAGTTAATACATTGTAGAAAAGGTGGTCTGCATTTTAGGAAGCTATAATGCCAAATTTAGACTGAAACATTCAAAGGGATTCTGCTTTTAGAAGCCCTTTGGCAAGGAGTGGAGATTATAGAGTGACAATTGACTGCTTGTCCGCTTGATGTTGATAGATCATTAATAACTACATGAAAACCAGAGTTTTAGATGTGTAGAATGTCAACATATTTTTAGAGGAATATGTGTTCAGACTTCAGATCAGCCCATCATGGAACAGTGTCTGGCGTATTATGCAGTGATAGTTGAAATATAGTAGAAAATGACACTTTTGATCTTCATTTGTTGTTTATTTATTTCTGCAACTTCAATTGATACATGCAGTGTGTGTGCATATTCATCTGTAAGCTGTACATATTGAAGCAATTTAAAAATGTTTTATGCATTCACTTCTTTGGTGGCTGATTTGCTCATTAATTCAGGTACCGGAGGCTATGGTTATCTAAGTGAGCCACTTTGGTGGATTGGAATGGTCACCAGTAAGTCTCTAATTCCCAAAAGTGAAATCAATACCGTTGAAACCTGCATTAAATATCCTAACCCTCCTCCATGTTCAAAATTTTGCAGTGATTGTTGGAGAATTTGCCACTTTGTAGCTTATATTTATGCACCAGCTGTACTTGTCACACCATTGGGTGCTCTAAGTATAATTGTTAGGTATTTCTATCTGTCACCTATTATTTATCTACAATGACTATTTATATTTAAGTGAATATTTGGTATTCTGTTTGTGTCTTTGTCAGTGCTGTTCTAGCTCATTTCTTACTGAAGGAAAAATTGCAGAAATTGGGAGTAATAGGATGCATTTTATGTGTTGTGGGTTCTACAGTCATTGTTCTTCATGCACCTGGAGAACATGCTATAAGTTCAGTGGATGAGATATGGGCTTTAGCTACACAACGGGTGAGTTGATAGGCTATTCTGCCATGTTAAGTTTAATTATGTAATAGATGTGTGAAATATTTCCCTTATAATTGTCCATTTTCTTTCATGCAGCATTTCTTCTGTATGCTGCAGCATCAATGGCAATATATTGGTACTGGTGTTGTACTGTGAGCCTCGCTATGGCAAAAGAACATTATGGTCTATATTGGTATCTGTTCTATAGTAGGATCATTGACGGTTAGTGTTTTTTTTCATCTTGCAAGCTCTACTATCAAACCATTTGACAGTACTCAGAAATGATGAAAAAGCTTTAATAGTAATTAATACATCTACTTGTTTGATTTTTTATTTTCCTATGCGCTTAAGGCATAAATATTTAAACCTATTATGTTATGAAAGGGCAATTATGTGTGAGTTAGAAGAAGGGTAGTTATTTTTTAATATGGAGTAACAATTATATGTCTGGAAGGAAAGTTGACTCATTGTTGTTCAGGTAATGAGCATTAAGCGGTTGGCATTGCAATAAAGCTTACTCTGGAAGGATCAAGTCAAGCTGCACACCTGCAGACATGGATTTTTGTAACGATTTCAGTTTTGTGTATAATCTCTCAGCTCAACTACTTAAATAGGTCAATTTCTTCCTAAGCCTCATCATGTTTGCTTCCCTTTTATTCTCATTTATGCCTCTCAGGTGTTGGAAGGATTTTAAGTGTTTTTGGTGATCGAAATTAATAATTCGTCACATTCTCTTATAAAACCTTCTATTATTTGAGAGATTAGTTTGTAGACCCATTGCGTACCAGGTTTCTCGGCTACTTTGTTGCCTTCTCATAAATGTTCTCAGAACTGATGACTTGAAAGTCTCTATCCTTTCAGGCTTTGGACACATTTAAAACAGCCGTGGTTTCTCCAATATATTATGCGATGTTCACATCGCTTACAATTGTAGCCAGTGCCATAATGTTTAAGGTATTTTTCTAACTTGATACCTTGGAACCTGGAAAAATGTTCGCTTTACACTTTCAGATTCTAATTGTTTCTCTTTTTTATTTTTATTTTTAGGACTGGTCTGGTCTGAGTGCTAGCAACATTATTTCAGTGCTTTGTGGGTTTTTGACTGTGCTTTCGGGTACAATGGTTCTTCACTGCACTAGGACCCTGATCCTTCTCCCGGTACAGTACATTCACTTGTATACTAGATGCATAGCAGCTTTTTGTGCTAAAGATAGACTTGTTCTTTGACCATTTTTTGATTTAGCAATTCATATATGAAATATTAAAAATCTCCAAAAGTTATTCTGAAACTGCTGGTAAGCAAAGCATCCCCATGCCGTCATCTTTCCCTTGTATGTACTGATGTACATCCCGATTTTAAATACTACATGCTATAATACTTCTTAAGAACTGAGGAGTTTGATAAATTGAAAAGTTGGGAAAGCAACAGGCTACAGGTTAAGGCCTTTAATAGAGGGACTGAGGGAGTGGGGAAGAATTTCTTGTTGAATTAGGTACTCTCCAAGATTGAGATATGATCTGATTTTAAGATTGAAGGGAATCTTTTTAAGAATTCAAGCATTTTATAACCTTAGATTTCATGAACAAATCTTGTACTGGTTTCTTGTGATCAATTCAAACAACTCCACTGCTGTCCTGTAAAATTGCTTTTGCAAATCTTCAATGGTTGATTAATTTGCTAATACTGTTGATGGCTCACAGATATGTACACACAAGTTTCTCCTCAAATATCATGGGTGGTCCGTGCCAATGGTAGATATGGAAGCAGAAAGAGATGATTTACATCCTGAATTTGTTGCAATAATACTGCAGGATCATTTCAAGTAAGGCAAATAATTCCCAATAGTCGGAAGGCTTGGCGTGGCTGAATTTCTGTCCACTGCATTTGCATTAACGAGCACTGGCTATTTGAATTTGTTATCTCAGATTTCCGGGTTAGTGTCCTTTTGATTGAATTCACTGCTTTGAAGAGAGTGTTGCCGCCTATATCATCTTCTTCCATCACATTAGCTGCTAGAGGATAATGTTGTTTTTCATGTGCCTCATCTTTCATGGTTGTCACTTGTCATTTTTCAACAAAGGTGCTCCTTCCAGGTTTGATAGACTGTTTTCCTAGATGTAATCATGTTTTTCTGATTCATAGTCTTGTAATTCTTTCTGCATCAGGTCTGTGAATTTGCTGTAAAAAAATATATTAGGTGTTGATATTAGCTAGCATTGTAAGAATGGTAACTTTATTCAATTGAGTGAAAAGAAAAGTGTTCTTTGCTTTAACTGTTTAACCCTTTTTTTAGCATTATTACTAGTGTTTTACTCGCACGGACAAAATTATGTTAATATGAATTTAATATTTTTTATGAAACAGTTTAAAATTAAATAATTGTTTATGGTTAATACTTAATCTAGTCATAATCATGTACAAATTTAGATAATTATCAACAAATTTACCTATTAAATTGATTTAGTCCTAATTGTTTCATATATATTATAATTATAATTCCAACAATAGAATATGAATTAAAAATAAAAATGATGGAAAAAAAAAATCCAATTAGCTAATAATTGTAAGCAAACCTATATATGGAGCATTTGGTTTCAGAATCAAATTAATGAATCAACTACTTTAGTTATTGAAACGAATTATAATTTTGGAATTGTAGTTTTGTTTAATTATTTTGTCTATGAAAGAAATTAGAATAAAAATAATCAATAATTAATTAATAAGTATAATAAAGATAAAGGCACAAATCAACTCATATAATAATCATGTGAGGATAATTTTTTCCCTAAAGTTGTAAGTTAAATTGACTAGGGAAAATTATTGGCCACACAATAAGCATATAACTTATAATCAGACTGATCAGAATTCAGGTATTATACAAGTCACTACACACAATGTTATATGTTGTGATGTAATAAACTTAATCAGGCTACAACAATAATTACAAGGATTCCTATATTATGTCTACTTAAATCTTAATACTATAAATACACCCCCACCTGCCTTCTAACTCATTCATACTTCCCTCCACTGCACGTACAACAGTAGCTACAATTCTTTTTTTTTTTTTTTTCAAAGATGGCCATTGTTGCTACTGTTATTAGTGCTTAGCACTGTAAGTAGTTTAGTTCAATGCAACACCCAGTGGTCTGAGCAGAAAAGAGTTTTCCGGCGGGGTTCGTTTTCGGCACGGCCACCTCGGCTTTACCAAGTGGAAGGTGCCACTGACGTTCATAAGTATGGCCGTGGACCTAGTATTTGGGACAGCTTCATTAAAACTCCTGGTAATAAATACAGTACATTCTTAAATTTGTTCTCTGATCTGATCTGTTTTTTATTAATGCAATTTATTGATTTCTGGTTAGATTGTAGTAATTTCAATGAAACTAAAGCATGTGATTTGATTTTGGTGCAGGACTTGAGCCTAATAATGCCACTGGAGATGTGGCTGTGGACCAGTACCATCACTACAAAGTACTTATGACGGATAATAAGTTTTATTTTTGATTTCCTTGTTTCAAAAGTATTCTGTCGGCAGTTCTTAAGCTTTTATAATATTATTATTATTATTGTATGGACACAGGAAGATATTGATCTGCTGGTGAAGCTGAACTTTGATGCCTACCGTTTCTCAATCTCATGGACCCATATTTCCAAGTATGTTTTTTACATTTAATTTTAACCAATATATATGCATTTGTGTATGTAATGTAATTTGCATACATAACCAACCACTCATTCATTAATATTTGATTATTATTACAGATGGAACTGGCAAGGTAAATTGGAAAGGAGTTGACTACTATAACAGGCTGATCAATTACATGCTGAAAAAAGGTTGGTATTTCTCAAGAAAAAACGTACACACTACTGAATAGTTGATCTGTGTTTAACTGTACAGCTGAATTTGTGCTTCTTAAATTTGACCGCTTTGCTCTGCAGGTATTACTCCATACGCATGTCTTAACCATTATGATCTTCCTCAAGCACTTCAAGATAGGTATGGAGGATGGTTGGGCCGCCAAGTCGTGTAAGTACTTAATAAAGCATCACAGTTGTAGCATGCATATATGATGTTTTTGTGGCTTTAATGTTACACGTTGTACTTTTTGTCCTTATGCATTGGAGTTTAATTTGGCAGGGAGGATTTTGCTGATTATGCAGAATTCTGCTTCAAAACATTTGGAGATCGAGTGAAGAACTGGTTTTCATTCAATGAACCCAGGGTGGTAGCTGCTTTGGGGTACGACACTGGATTTTTTGCCCGGGGAGGTGCTCCAACTGCACTGAGGGAAACTCTGCAATTGAGCCTTACACCGTTGCACACAATCTGATTCTCTGCCATGCTGCAGCTGCTAAAAGATACCATACTAAGTATCAGGTGAGACAAGCCGAGGCTTCTTTTGTTGTGTTTTTCTATTTGCCTTAGGGATAATGAGATCGAGCAAGTGTTGAGAGTTTATATTTCAGGGACAACAGAATGGAAGCTTTGGCATTCTCTTGGATTTTGTATGGTATGAACCTCTGACAGAGGCAGATGAGCATGCAGCTCAGAGCCAGGGACTTTCATATAGGATGGTAATAATCTCAACACCTGGCCATATAAACTTAGATATATGTATAATATGTAGTGTTTTCAATAATTTAACTTTTGTGTATTCCAAACAGGTTTCTACATCCTATAGTGTACGGAGAATATCCAAAAACTATGCAGAAAATCATTGGGGATAGGCTTCCCAAGTTCACACATGACGAGGTTAAGATGGTGAAAGGATCATTTGATTATGTTGGTATAAACCAGTATACTAGTTATTACGTATATGACCCTTCTCCAAACACATCAAGCACCATCGACTATCAGAATGATTGGAACGCTGTATTTGCTTGTAAGATAATTAGCCCGATTTCATCTCTACTTCTCTGTCACTTGATTCTTTGCTGAATAGTATTTGATTCTTTGGGGCTTTCATTCATTGATGCAGATGACCGCAATGGAGTGCCAATTGGTCCAAGGTGCGTTAGTTGCAAGATTTTACAATTCTTTGCCTTTTTTTGGGTGGTTTTTTTCTTATCTAAATTCTTTTGTGGTTAATGTTTATAGGCAAAATTCAGACTGGCTGTACATGGTGCCGTGGGGATTGTACAAGGCAGTAACCTATGTAAAAGAACAATACGGCAATCCTCGTATGTTTATTGCTGAAAATGGTAAGATTCAAACTTTAATTTGAATGCAAACCTATATATATCATATTTAATCATCGTTTTGGAGTTAGCATTAAATGAAATTTCTGGGTTTACTGTAGGGATGGATTATGTTGGCA
>VALG01015016.1:0-30671 GCA_009835305.1 Ipomoea purpurea | reverse complement strand
AACACATTATAAATTATACATATCACTATTAATATAAAGAATGTTATTATATATATATATGTGTGTGTGTGTGTTGTGTGTATTAAATATTTAAAGAAGTAAAATGTTTATATATATATATATATATATATATATATATTATATTAATATATATATTATATATATATATATGTATGTGTGTGTGTTGTGTGTGTGTTGTTGTGTGTGTGTGTGTGTGTGTTGTATTAAATATTAAAGAAGTAAATGTGTTAAATCCATAGGAAAGGACAAAATATGCTAAGGCAAAGTTTTGTCCCAAGACCTTTTCTATTTACCATAGATATGCCCTACCAACTAATCTAACTCCTTACTTGTTGATATTTACTAATTTTTTTTATACTAATACTAAAACATATACTATATATACATATACATATTACTAGTCTTTTTTATGCGCATACGCAAAAATATATGCCCAATATTTATATTTTAAAAAATAATTAACAATTTTTATAATTAAAATCAAAGTGAAATAAAATTTATTTATTATATTAATCTAATATATAATGAATATATAATGTTTTACAAATATTTTGTTATAATTAAGAATATAAGAAAGATATGGTAGATGCATGTGCATGGTAAGTAACGGAAAAGATAACGGAAGTTATAAGGGTAAGGGTATTCTTGTCCAAAAAATTGTATAGTACAACTCTAAAAGCACAATGTACAAAATAGTTAGCATTAAAAATATGGACATAAATGAGGGATATAACTTTGATTGAGACTTATTATGTTTTTAGATTAGATATAGGGGGTGGGGGACAGCTGACCCCCCTGCCCCCCTGTCTCCGTCCCTGGTTAAGGCTAACATTATTGGCTGTTATTGTAGATATATATAGATAGATATAGATAATTACATGAATATTAGTATAATTATAATTAAACATGTTATAAAAATATAATGACACAATATTAGTATACTTACCTAATAATTATTATGGTAATTAAGAAATTAATTACATAGTATATAGATAATTGATTAATAATTATTATGTTAATTAAGCTAATAATTACAATTAAACATGAGCTGTTGAATTTTTTTTATAATAATTACAATTAATTCATTCAGATATATTGGATGAGGAAAAACTAAATGTGATTTGTTGAAAATGAATATATAAGGTATATAAAAGTATGTACATATATTAGTATAATTGACTAATAATAATTACTTAATAATTATTATGGTAATTAAGCTAAATGTTGATTGTTAAATATATTTTTATAATAATTACAATTAAGTTATTTCTCATTTTCCAATATTTATTTTAGTAATAATATAATTACATAAATCATACTACGTATTACATATCGATCTTTTTAAGATAATTGCTTTCAAACGAGTCATATATTATTTAATTAATTGAGTGATACTATTGCACTAATCTTATAATCAAATAAATGTACTCGATAATTTTATTATCTAAATATATAATACAAATATTATCTGTACATCGCACAAGTAATTGGGCAATTATTCACTCGAATTTAAACAAAGATAACATCAAAAAACATAATCAATCCAACTAATTTCATCAATTGCACTATATAATATTCGATGTTATAATTTATATAATTATATATCGATCCAAATATTCTTAAAATATTATAACAAAATTCATTCCGTGCAACGCACATGTGCAAATACTACTTAAAACATTAAAATAAAAATGTCAAATATAATTATTATTTAAAATAGAGTTAATTCCACCGGAGGTCCCTTGTCTTTGGTGACAATTCCAAATTTAGTCCCGACTATCGTTTTTGCCATTTTACATCTCAGACTATCATTTTTGGACATTTTTAGTCATTCTCATGACTATTTCTATTTTAGTAACGACATTTTTGTCTCTTCATATTTTTCTTTTGTAATTCTTCGGTTTCAACTAGTTTAATTGGTTTAGGACTTTACTAAAAATTGGTTGAAAAATATAGTTACTAAAAATCAGATGCACTTACTAAAAATATAAAAAAATGACAAAAACTCACAAATTCGCATAAGAGTCCAACCCGGGTGCCATTTGGGCACAAGTTGTTTGGTGTGGAATTAACTCTTTAAAATATCTTGATTAAAACTTTTTAATGGTATAAATATATTTTTTGAGAAAATCAACAGCTCAAGCCATTTCAGTGGTCCGTCCCCTACGCGAACCAGCTAAGGTATGCCTCGATTCAGAGACGAGACTCCTGCAGTGCGCGTTTATACTGTTTGCGATGAATCGAAGTTCGTTTGTCTCTAAGAAATTTTGTTTGATTAACCAATTTTCGGCCATTTTCTTATTTCACTCGAATTTGTTGGTATCTCTTGCAGATTTTTGATTGTGAGGAACGTTCCATCTCTGGGTTGTGGTGATGATCTCGCAAAATTGTTCACCACTTATGGAGAAGTTGAAGAGTACTGTATTCTTGCTTCAATATTCCCCCTTTTTATTTTTCTTTTCCTTTTTTTTTTTTTCAAGCTCTCTTCGGGTAGCCTAAAACGCAATCTTGGATTTCTTATATATTGGGTTTCTGCCAAATTAAAATCCTTTTCATTTTATTCACCTTTTGTTTGTTGAAGGTTGGGATTTTGGAAGTCTAAGGGAGTTCCAGATTGTGGATTTATGGTTACTGCACTTGGAAAATTTTTGTCTTCAGATTAATATGTTATGCTATTATTACTATGCTTTTGATTTCATTGATGTTATTCTGTATACAAGTGATCTGTCTAATTGCTTAGAAGTTAAATTTTCCATTCTTTTTCTCTAATGGATTGTTTTGAGTTAATAACCAATTTAGTCCTTGGCTATAGTGGTTTTTCTCAATTTAGTGGACTTTTTGTGCTTAATTAGATCATTGACTTTGATGGTTTTATCCAATTGAGTCCTCTGTTAAGATAGCTTGGTAATTTCACCTCTATTAATACCCTATTTGGTCATCGACTATAGTAGTTTTACTCAAGTTAGTCTTCGACTATAGTGGTTTTTCTTGATTTAGTCATTGATTCTAACAGCCGAGGTCTCAATTGGGTAAAACCATCGAATGGAGGACCTAATTAAGCACAAAAAGTCGTTTAGGACTAAATCGAGAAAACCTCTATAGTCGAGGACTAAATTGGGTATTAACTCGGATTGTTTTCTTTTCTCTGGCATAGTCTAAAGACTGAATCATAGACCTCAAGCAGCTTCTTTTCCCCTCCATATGCTTTTCCCTGATTGGTGCAACTCTGGAGTTGTTATCTTTTGAACACTATTTATAATGCTAATCTTTTGGTATTATTTTGTACTGAGTAGAATTGTTTTTCTTGTTTTTTCTATTGTTTTGCTCAGATGTAAACCCATGGATGCCGAAGACTGTGAACCATTTACTGATGTCTACTGGATCAAGTTCCAAAGGGTAGACAATGCCAGGTGACATTAGCTTTCTATGTTTTTACTGCCTAGGTTTTGTGTGTTTTAAAACTGAATTTTGAAGAACCGAAGAAACTTGCAAAATGAAAAAATGGTTAAAAGTGCCTTGGTTATGTACTTCATGTATCAATGGAATCTGTTATATCACTCTGTTAGTTTAGAAAATGACAGTATTTTTTTATATTATATTTAGATTCCTTGTTGTTCAAGGAGATGTAACTATTTAGAGACTTTGCGTTCCCTATAGAAATGGAGGGTTATGCTTTGGGAATAGGGCTAAAGAAAAGAAAAATTAAATGAGTTTATCTTAGCCTTTGCACCCAGTAAATATATGCTATGGTATCCTAATGCATAGTATACATTATTTGGTATGGAAAGCATGGGATACGGAATAAACTGTCAAGGTCTTGAAGATAAGGGACTGTTGTTATGCATTTATATTGATTTTTGAGGGTTTTTTCGCGACCTTTGACACTAGAAATACTTTCTTTCTTTGTTTGTGAGGCCTTAGGAAGTTAGGATATTGGATAGTAAACTATTGAGTATATTTTAACTTTAAAAATCAAGGAAAAAAAAAATCACTGGCTACTCTATTTTGATTTGGGTCTTCTCATTAATATGTCACCATTTGTATCAGGTACAAGTAAGAGTTTAATGCATAATTAGAAGTTTAGTTTATGCGAAATCAGAATAAATACCATTTATATGAACAAGAATATAGCATTACCTTAATAAAAGGGCACAATTACACACTTCAGTACTGTATAACTGTATCTTCTGTGTGATTGGTTGTCCTTGGTGATTGTACATGTAACATCTAAATAGTGAATATAGCGATAAATGCCATCTTGGCATGTATATGGGGTTCGGCTTGAGAAATATAAATGTTTTTCGATATAGGTTTGCCAAGAGGAAATTGGATGAGTTTGTATTCCTCGGGAACAGGCTCCAGGTCTCTTATGCACCTCAATATGAGAGCCTATCTGATACAAAGGAGAAGTTAGAGGGGAGGAGAAGGAAGTTCAAACACGAGTAAACTGTATGTCATTGAATTGCTGACTTGCAAGGTTGCAGAAGGCACTAGGTGCTAGTCAGCGTCCGTGGGGCGCCTAGCGCCTAGAGTGCCTAGATGGCTGAGTAATAATAATAGGCTCTAGCCGCTCTACACAGTCCACAGGCCCGAGAGTTGCCGAGTCGCCGTTGCCAGTCGTCCAAAGCTTCCAGCTGTCCAGTCTCCACAACCACACTCGTAGTTGTTGCCGTTGCCACAGCCTTCTAGCCTGGAGGTTTGCGACTCGGCCGAGTTGGATGCCTAGTTGGCCGACTGACTAAAAGGCGCCTAGTGCGTAGGCCAAATTTTTACAACACTATTGGCTTGTACTTTGTATTGGTTGCTTGTTCTTTCCCTTCTGTCCCGAGGCCTGATGCTACTTACAATGTTTCAGCTCAAAGATCCAAAAGTTCTTCAATCCCGGGGCCGGGGCCGGGGCCTGATGCTGCCAGCAAATCTATAATCACTTCAACCTCTTCACATATAACTTCTAAACCATTAGAAATTAATCAAAGGTAATTTTCTTTGCAAGATGATGTGGATAGAATGATAGATTTTTCATAGGAACTATGTACTAAGACATAAATTGATGTGTTTTCTTTAGTCAGTTCATGGAGCCACAGGAGACCGCTAATAATAGAGATTCCTCTATGACTATAGTATCTTCTAACAAGGTTAGCTATAAATGAATATTGC
Source organism: Ipomoea purpurea (assembly GCA_009835305.1). Lineage (NCBI taxonomy): Eukaryota > Viridiplantae > Streptophyta > Magnoliopsida > Solanales > Convolvulaceae > Ipomoea > Ipomoea purpurea. The sequence goes on along the minus strand of VALG01015016.1, from coordinate 25,493 downwards.
ATTGTTTTTGGTAACATTTGCAAGAGAAATTTATGTTCTAAAACATTTTCCTCTTTTTACCATTCTAGTTTTTCTTGACTGACAATAGGGTTTTTCTCGTTCTGTTCAATCACAGGAATATTTTTCATCAGAATCTATGAATCAAACTGTTCGGTTGGTTAGGGAAAAACTAAATAAGGTAAATGAGAATTTTACTGTTACTTGATTCAGAGGTTGAAATGGACTTCATTGAGGCATATTAATTTGTCCATTTTCCTTAGATACAATCCAGTGCAGAACATTCAGAAGCTGGAGCTTCCAAGAAAGTGCGAGTGGACAATAGGAGGAGAATTGACAAGTTTCTGACAAGTGATGAGAAAAGAAGTTGCTGTTGTAAGCTTAATTCAAGGTTTCATGCCTTCCATCTATCTCTATACTAAAATTGCTATGCTAGGTTAATTGATTTACGTATCGGGGTGTTAATGAACAGAGCTTTCGATAAACTATTCGTGTTTGTATTTGGTAAGCGTTCGTTTACCTTCGCTTATTAAGGTAAACGAATAGAATCTGAACATTTGTATGCTCGTTTCTAAGAGCTCGTGAATGCATTTGTTAGTGTTCATTTAATAATATTCACAACATGCTTGTTTAGTGTTCATTAAGACTGTTCATGAACAAACTCATTTAAGTGCAATTTAGTATTATTAATTTTTTTTTAAAACTTCAAGATACTACTTTAGTTTAGCCTAATTTTGTATAGTCATTATGTTAACGTGTACATGTGTTTGTTTGTTTAACATTCGTGAACATGTTCGCTAATGTTAAGGGAACACGTCTGTAAATGTGTTCGCGAGCATTAATGGCCGCTTAACAAACGAATATTAACACTTTAAAAACTTAACGACCTAAGAGGTTGTTCGTGTTCGGTCCGTTAACAGCCCTGTTTACGTAGCACTCCATCTTATTGGCATTGGCTTGACAGTCTACTAACTTTATGGCTTCAATATGGCTACATGTTTATGTTAATAGTGCAGCATGGTATAACATGTTGCAATGAAAGAATTTGCTTTGCAAATCCCTCAAGGAGGGAGAGGGCATTGGGAAAATTGAATGCACCTTAGCTTGTCATCTATATCTTGTGAATGAAATATGTACAATCAATCAGGCATTTCCAGTTTATTAGGATGAATATAGATGCCAAAATTTCAGCTTATGTTTAGTCTCTGTCCAAGTCCCAAAAGGGGCAAATAGCTTCTATCTTACTACTATTTTTCTTTTTTAATAATATTTATTTTGGATGTTTGTCACATTTTTTATTTATTTTAATTAATTAAATAGTTAATTAAATTTTTAGTGTATTAAGTATATATGATACTCTCTGTGTGTCCTCTCTCTCTCTATAGATATATATATTATGTTGTAATTTTTAAATAATTTGTGTTCAAACTCAAGAAATTAGAGTTATTTATATATATGATCATTTTCTTGGATTTGAAATTATAATTGTTATAAAATATAAATGTTTGATATTAATTTGTTAAATTTTAAAGGTTTTAATATAATTGTCGTATAATTGTCAGAAAAGTTAAACGTTGATTTTTATTTTTTTCACAAGTTTTTAAATTTTGGATATATTTATTACAAAGAACAAAGGTTGAGTTATTATTGGCCAATAAGCCAATTTAAAATATATAAGTACTATGTTCTGAAAGTATTCTGCGAATAGGATAGTGACTCATGGTAGAGACTTTTAGTCGATGTATGCTGTTTTAGTAGTCCTTCTTCATTGGATTACCGTTTAGACTTTCTTTATAATCATTCTTTTTTTAAAAAAATTGAACAATATATAGTAGTATAATAATTAAGATATATATATATAATATATTATATATATATTATGAGAATAGTTTTATTCGCTTGATAGAGTCCGCGGGAGATTTAGAAAGGAAATTTCATCTCACAGTTTTATTAATAAAGTAATGTTAGTAGTGTAGAGTGCTACCCGAAGAACTGCCAAAAAAGTAATCGACCAGAATTTTAGAGGAGTGTGTGAAATGTGCAATTACATTATTTTTAGTTGATGGGGGAATTGAGCACTTCGAAATAGTAGATGGACTTATTTGCGCCTAAATATATAGGAGCTATTTGACGCTAATTAAATATAGCATAGCAAATAAAAAAAAAAAAAAGGACAATACGACACGGTCATGGACTGACTAACTGTTGACAATTCACAAATAGCATGAATTTAACGTTTAACCGTAAACGTAGAACAGTTCCTAGGGGCAATTGGCATTTCCAAACTAAGGGCCCGGCTAACTGAAACATGGACCATAGAGGCTAGACCTTTGCTCACTGCGCACAAAGAACCCCCCTCACTTAAAGGTCTCCCCACACTATAGCTGGTGAGACTCGATCCCTGGCATTCTTTCAAAATTCACCTCTATGACCAGTTGAGCTACCCATGTGGCGACATTCCATTTCATGAACCTTCGATAATGATAACTTAGGACGAAGGAACGAAAAGTGTAACACCCATGATGATAATTTAGGAACGAAAAGTGAGCATGATTAACAGTTAGGGAGAAATTTTGTATTATATAACTACAAATGAAAGTGTAATTTTCAATAAAGTATCAACAATAATTCAACCCTCTCCCTCCTCATGTCGCCTCCTCCCCCTCATTTGTTGCCTTCTCGCAAATATGATATCGTTTTAGATTTTTATTTTTGAATTTTTTTTCATATGTGTTTGGATGTCATCCTTTAGATTAACTGCTTGATTTTTATTTTTTATTTTTATTTTAAAACCTGTATTCTATATAGGGTCATGCATATGAACAACTACACTGATAATCTTTTCAATTTCAGTCTATTACCAAACATGTAAAATACCTTCATTGAAACTCATTCAATTACCACTATTTAATTTACCTTCGGATTCCAATTCCCATATTCAAACCTTAGTTCTTCTCACTCTAGTTCTAACATAGTGACGCAACCTTGATCAAGGAAACTGTCTCACATATAATTTTATATATAGTCGCACCGATGATGGAGGGAGATAAGTTGTCGTGGAAGAAAGCTGCTCATCAATTAATTGGAATGAAATTGTAATAATACTTCCATTATTAGCACTCTCCCCAGATGGACAATAATTTGGTTTGTCTGGCAAAATAGCAAACCCACAAGGCAGTATCGGAATATACTATCTTCATCTTTGCCATCTGATAAGTATTGTGTTGTTACCACATCCATAGGTGCATAAATCACGTACATGGCTACTGAATCTGTGAAGCTCTCTTGGAGGTAAAGCTTTGCCGCCTTGTCGGTTGCTGGAGACTAAATCCAGTGAAAAATTATTAAGTACACAAGAATGTATCGATGTATAATATATCAATAAATTAAAGTCTTAGATAACTAGGTTAATTACCTCGACCAAGAGTCGCGAAATTGAATTTGAAGGGTCCCGAGTAGAAGAAATCTTCATGTCTTCCAAAATATTGGAGCCAGCAGACAATAGATCCCACTACAATGTGGTAATTGTAATATTTAATAACAAGCTATCAAAGTAATTAATTAAATATGTATGTTAAACAAATGTGGTCTATATATATACAAATATAAGCTATTCAATAGGTGTATTTATGGATGACAAAGAAATGGTTAAATTTGAAAGTTGAAAGACCACATATTGTCAATTTGAATGTTTAGAACTAAACATGAAAAATTCACAATACTTGAAGGACCTCAGATTGTATTTACTCGTAAATATATATACTTGTGGGATTATTACCTTTCCACGGTTACTTGTATTTCTTAGAAACTCAAACAAGTTGGTTTGAAGGATTGGCAACCAAACCGAAGTAGAAATAGTTATTGCAACACCTTGAGGGAGCATTGGATCATCCAAGTTTGTGCTCATTTTCACAAAGATTTCCTCCGCACCAGACATAGGTAAAGGCATCCATGAATTTTCACTACATGGACTAATAATGTTTTTAGCATAGCACTTAACCATCCTTTGAGCTAGCTTCAACATATTTTTATTTTCAACACTTAACCCTGCATATCATAAACCATTTTAGGTGTTAGCTAACCTTTAATTGCATGCTTAAAAAAAAAACCAATCACATGCAATGTTGCAGAAGACGCTCGAGGGACGCCTAGCACCTAGGCGGTCGAGTAATCTGAGTATATCGTCTCCACTTTTCTCTCTCAGTGTTACAAGTTGTTAGACTATTATAATTACATAAACTAGTCAACTACATATGTTATATGGTTAGTTGAGTACTTGACTGGAGAAATATAGAAGAGTAGCAACCGAGCAGGCAAAAAATACCACTCGACTGAGTTTGGTGCCGACTCCGCCTAGTTGGGCACCAACTAGGCGGAGTTAGGCACCCAACTCAGCGGTAGGATGCCTAGTTGGCTAGTTAGTCGGCCAACCAACTAAAAGTCGTCTAGAGCTGAAATCGCCTCGGCCTAGGAGCACCTAGTCAGCGCCTAGGCAAATTTTTACAACACTGATCACACGTACCATTAGACTGTGGAGAATTGTCTTCTTGTCGTCCCTCTATACTTGTGATTCTATCGTAATATCTTTCCAATGTTGCAATCCATCGCTTTGCACTAAATGCATAATCTGATGTGAGTAACATTTTGAACATATGATGAACAGAACCATTAGGCACCAGATTGTGCTCTACCCAAGTAACCTGAAAATATTGGTTCATAAAAAACTTAGGCTCAGTTTGGTAACATTGTTAGTTTATCAGCCAATAATTTTAATTTATTTGATCACTATTAACTGTTTGACTTGGTTAAACCGTCAAAAAAAGTGTTTGATTAATTAGCTTTTTGTAACAACTTATTGCTTCAAAACACTAAAAAAAAGTTGCTCATCAACTTTTTTTGGAAGTCATTTTGCATGTAATCAGCTAATAACAACTAACAACTAATTTACCAAACATTTTTTCTAAAATCAGCTAATGCTATTAACTAGTCAACTCACTAACTCAATCAGCTAACGGCCCTGTTGGTAAAATGGCTGTTAAGCTGATAGCTGTTAGTTGTTAGCTGATTGTGTTAATTGGAGGGTATAAATAGTTGATAACATTAGCTGATTGTAGAAAAGTGTTTGGTAAATTAGCTGTTATCTGATAGCTGTTTGGTATAATTTCTTTTCAAAAAAGCTAATTGAAAAAGTTGTTTGGAGTAGCTTTTTGAATTTTTAGCCTTTTGAGTTGCAAAAAGCTAATTAACCAATTTTATATTGATATTTAACTAAATAAAAAACAATTAATAGTGTCAAATATAGGCCGATTTTTTACCAAACAGGGCCAACAACTATTTATCAAACATTCCTTAGGTTTATACAAAATCATCATTATATTCTCTGTGAAATTTACACAATTATATATGTACTAAAAAATGAAAGAAGTACATACCATTATAATAAGCCAGGTTGAAGTTTTGGATTAAACAACAGAGGGTCTTCTCTGCACACATGGTACTGCTTCATTAGGAAACACACTTTCCAGAGAAACATCAGCTACTAACCAAGTGTTATAATTTATCTGTCTACAAATTCTTGCAAATTTCACCTCTCGAGGTGTAAACAATGGTGAAGGAAGATGAAAATTTGCTGTCATCTACAAAAATACAAAAAATAAAAAATAAAAAATCAAATAATTAGATTAATTGTTTATAAAGAAGAGAATGAAGCGATTATCATTGTTTGTTGGAAAACAAACACTTATAGACACATTACACAAATATACATATACCCAGACACTAAAATAGAGAGCTTAATGGACCATAGAAATCTAATTATATCAACTAAGATAGGTTAAATGTCTACTTAATTGAATTGGTCTATTTCCGGTGCTGCACCCTCCCAAGTGCGCCTGTGTAGACAGATCTGGACAATTGGATAAACTCATATCAACGGCATACAACGTGCACACATGGCGGACGCAGTGGACGTGCATACAGGTGGTGCACCAAGACTATCACTTAGCGCACTACAATGCAGAAAATTAAAAAAATTCCATCACATTTTTTTTTTTTCACTTTTCGTTGATTTTCAACCTTTGATATGAGTTTTATCCAATGACCCAGATCTGTTTGCACGGTCACACCTAGGGAGGCTGCCACGTTTGATTCCAAATCTATACATACATATAATCGACTTCAATTAAGATTAGAAACTTATTTGAGTTGTTGAGTATAAAAATCTAAACTCTCAAAGATGAAATAAATATATTTCTCATGTAAACATACTAAAATCTGGATTGAAATTAATGTTTAGTTGAATTGAGTACTACATGTCCACAAACATTATTAACCCATTAAGCATTAATATTAGTATTTTCTCTTAGAATTTACCACTTGCAAAGCTCCATTATGGTTTTCTTGCTCTCCTGGGTATAAGACTCCAAGGGTTGCTGCTTTGGAAACAATACTGAAGAACACACTTGACCATTGTTCCTGCAAACATGCATACATACGTTATCAAGACTTTTCCATGAATAATACCTGAATTTATTTATTTATTTTTCTTTTAAAATTGCTACATAGAATCATATAATCAAAAGAATTTTCATATATTTTAGAATCAAGTCTATATGTCTTACTTACAATTATTTGCTTAATTTAAGTATACCATTCATAAGGTTAAAAATCATGTGAAAACTAACATTAACCTGCGAACTACAAATTGTGAAGGATTGCACCGTACTTATTACATGATTGCACCATAAGGCCCTCCAGACATGTTTTGGAGTCATTGCAGTGGAATCATGCAGTAGTTGCAGTGCAATCCTTCACAAGTTTGCAATTTCCAGGTTAATATTGGTTCTCACCTGATTAGAAATTCCATTTCATAATTCATTATTCATTATCTATAATAATTGATGTATTTATAGAAAGTAAATTATTTATATATAAACATTATTTAATAAACCTTAGCTCACCACATTCATCAACACATTTAGAATGGTAACTGAACTCGCAAGAACAACCCCAATGGACTTGGATGCTTCATTGTTGAAAGCAAATTCTCCATTATTTGCATTCTCATTGAAGTTTAGGAAGTGATGCTCATCAATAGGTTCTCCAGTAGATACCAACCTTATGATCTCATCCAATGTGGCATCAAGTGAGATGAATCGCCGCTTATATTCGGCTTCATTAAGAACCTCAGAGCTCTTATTTGCATCGAAGAGCCATAAGGGTTCTTGTTCTTGTGCCATGTGCCATAGCTCTTCACTTGCTGATAATGCAAGTTCTAAAATTTTTTCTTTGTACATGTCTGCAGATATTGTAACTGACAAGAGGAGAGACTGGAAACCTAGATTTGCATTTGCATTTTCCTGTGGAAAATGAATTGAATGTCAATACCAACAACAATGTGTATGTGTATGTGTATGCAGTGTTGCAAAAATCCTGTCTAAGCACCGAATAATCAGCGCCTAGGCGCTAGGCACTGGCCGGCCGCCTAGCGTATCACCATAATCGGTGGTCTAAGCAATCGACTAGGCTGCCTAAACGCTGACCGTTTAGGCCTCCTAGGCGCCAACTAAGTTTCCTAGTTGATTAAAAATAAAATAAAAAATACACTGGCCCTTAGGCGCGATTAATCGCCGCGTAGACGCTCCCGAAGAGCACCTAGCAATTTTTTCAACCATGTGTGTATAGTATGTGCATACATTTTTTGAATTTCATAAAAAGAAGAAGCATGCATTTTATACCCCAACTCTTCTTACATTTGAAAATTCTGCGTTTCTCGAAGAGCTTCCATTCATCAAGATCGACGACTCAGATTTGTCTTGGGAGGCCATATGACAACCTTTGACATTTTTAGAGACATTTGATACTCATCTAAAGATCACCTAAACGAGAGAATTTAAGAGGAAGAATTAAAAAAAGAAAAAAAGAAAAAAAGAGGAAAAATTAAAGAACAAACTAAACTACTAAATTAATATAAACAATTCATAGAATTGATTTCATCTAAATTTTATTCCATATTTATTAAATCAAATGAAAGAACTAGTGATGTAAACTCAAAGAAACATAATTTCAGGTGCAAATTAAATAAATATTCAATTTCCCATCAAGATGATGCAGAAATGTATTAAAATGACATAACCAAGGCTATGATTGGCGGCAACTAGCTGAAAAGAAGCTAGAAGCTGAAAATTGAATAGCTGTTAAGCTAGCTGGTTATACTTAAAGTGTTTGGTAAAATTAACTTTTTGATAAGTTATAAATGTAAAAAGACTAAAAAAAACATATTTATAATTTTTTTTTTGAAGAACATCTTCATAAAATTAAATAGTTTTAAATTTAAATAGGTTTGTTTACATATTAAAATTTAACATTTTAAAATAAAACTATTAGCATAATCACATAATGAAGTAGCAATATTGTGCAATCTCCTCCATCCCAATAGGGGTCTCACTTAAATTTTCGTTGATGTCGATATTACTATTTGAATCTTGAAGTTCATCAGGCGGTATGTAATATGCATGTTGTTCAAGCACATTAAACATCACGTCATCTTGCGAATTCGTTTGAATATAATTATGTATTGCAAATGTGGCCATAGTAACATCAATTTGGGGTGACATTTTAGCAAGTATCTTTGATCTCTTCTCAATACTCCAAACAACCTCTCAATACAACTTCGAAGGGAAGAATGTGCATGATTGAGCATATATATATATATATATATATATATATGTGTGTGTGTGTGTGTTAGAGGTGTAGAGATTTATAGAATCTTATAAAACATTATAGAATTCATATGGTTGTTTAGAATTTTAGAGAAGATTTTAGAGATAAAATTGTAGTCATACGATTAAGTAGATGTTCACCGTCTATTGGGAGGTAGAATAAGTATAAATAATTCATAAGATCATTTTGTAACAAAAGTGGTCCTAATTATTTGATTGAAGATGAAGGAGATGCTTGATGGTGAAGGAGTCTAGAAAGAGGATGAATATAAAAAAAAAAAATAAGAGAAAAGAAAAAGGCGAAACTTCTTTGTGTGCTCTAACAGCTTGGACGAGCACCAAAGAATCTGTCTGTAGGTGGATAAAATCTCATCCTTTATGTTTAGTCCAACTTAGAGCCTCCCTGGCTTCAAATGGGTGACATAGGCAGTTCTTGTAGACTCCTTCTGCTGTCAGAAAATGTCTCATCGTGAGCACCCAGCGAACCCCGCCACCCAGCGAACCCCACCACCCAGCGAACCCCACCCTCCTGACCTTTCGCCGAGAGCAGCGTCCACAATAATCTTTATCAAGCTTTAATGTGGCCGAGTCCACACCTCTGGATACATGGGTCGTTGACGTTTACACGTGTACACAACACGTAATACACAACGGAACTTTGTGATGCCAAATAAACTCAATCCTAGCTAACCTGAGTATTTTAAAAAGTTGTCAACCAAACAATATCTATGACCTTCATTCCATTCCTTTTATCTAACTCCATACTAAACACACCTCAGCTCTCTCTGACTAGGTTTTCTTGATGGTGAGTTTTATGGAAAACTTGGTCAAGGGGAAGGGATCTATTATACTTTAGATCGGTGTTGTAAAACTCGGTCTAGACAACTACTAGGCATCACTAAGTGCTACTGCCCTTGACCGAGGCGATTTTAGGCTCTTAGTCGATCAGCCACTCCCTACTCGACCGACCTGGTGCTCAACTCCCGATGCCCAGACAAGAGTGTTTTTTTTTTTTTTTTTAATTCTCTCTTACTACTCAGCTGCTCCTCTTCAATATTCCTACAACAATGTACTCATCTAACAATGCAGCGTGCAGCGACTCTCGACATTAGGTACCTGACTAGCACACACCTAGCACCTTCTAATACGTCCCATCCATTAAAGGGATTAGTCATTGTGTTGGGAGATGGAAACCATGATACATCCAAAAGGTTTTGATGGACATGCATGCAACACTCAGCCCATTCATGTTAAAGTCATTAAATTAATTTCTCCTATATTTTCCTAAATACTGGCACAATGTGAGATAGAGTAAAGTTCATGCAAACAATCAAGAGTTAGTCATTGATTGACTACTTCAACATGAGATGTGGTTAGTATATACCTAGTAAATTCAATTCTCTAGATAGAATATCTCAAAGTCAAATTAAACTCACAAGAAAAAAAAGTAAAAACTTTCCACTTTTTACTAGATTTTAAAAACTAAATTAATTACCAAACAAACCAAACACAAAATCATCATATATGATAGGAAAATACTACATGTACTCCCATTTCTTACTCTCAACTTATACTCCCTCTTACAAATTATTAATGTAGACACTTCCCTGGGATTCACATGATGAAAATACCAATCTTTGTTTGCCATATCATGGAGTACAAGTGATGGAGTAGAATTTGGGAGTACATGTACTAGAACTCTATAATATTTACCTGGCAATAGCAGCCTCCATTCGCAGCGGCATATATAACACCTGCGGGCGATTACAGCAATTCTAGTTGCAGCTATAGCGCATAAGATCAGTAACATAGTAGTTCACGTCTCCAGAATATCCTCCACAAATTTCTCACGCCTCTGATCTTCCAGATTAGATCGCATTCATTCGACTAGCAGCAGTGCACGGCAGCAGCGATTCTTTACGGCTGCAATCTCAATTTTTCAGTTTTTTCTCCTAATCACTGCCCCTCCTCTCTCATGGATTTTTCATTTCCGCAATTCTCTTCTCTCCGTTTTTATTTTAACTTTTCTTTTTATCAGAATATTTCTTCCCAGGCCTTTTGATCGTTTTTCAGTTGCTATTTTTCGTTCTGTTCAGAGTTCCTCGGATGATTTTTTTTTTTTTTTTTTTACTTTACTTATATATGTTCAGGTGAGAACGAAATGGAGAACAAATTGCAGCTATTACGTGTTCTAGATTAATGGATTTGAGAAATTTGTTTTCAATATATATATATATATATATATATATATATATATATATATATATATATATATATATATACACTAGTTTTTCTAACTTCTCTGCGGAATAGGTAATGCCAATACTTAATTTTTAAATAAGTATTCAAAGTATATCAATGCATATTATATAGAAGAGATTCATGCATAGGTAAATAAATGTTGAATTTGTTTCATTTAAATCGGTAATTTAAAGTATATAAATGCATGATAATATATGAGAGATTGATTATATATAACTATCACAAAAAATAAATATTTGCAACTTTGTAATAACGTTAATCTAAGTACTAAGTCTAAAAGCGATAGTCTAAATAAATACTATTTTTTGTTTAAATTTTTTCTAATTCCCTTTTGGTAGCATTGTTATTGTTTTCATCTTCAGTACATGTTTTTTTTTTTTTATTTTTTTATTTTTTTTTATTTTTTATTGGTAGTGTGTCATGTGTAATTGGTTTATTGGTAGTATTATAGAGGGATTCATCATGCAATGAGATTATGAAGTATGAAGTTTTAGATTTGTCTTGTTGTGTATATGACTTAGATCTTAGTTATGCTATGAACTATTTATCTTACAAGCAGATGTTGATATTTGGTAGTGGTAGTTTTCATCTACATGTTCATGTGTGCGAGACATCTAATTCTAAATTAATTAAATGCATATATATTAATTTTTTGTTGTAGCACTAATTTATTTTTAATTTTAAAGTAATAAGAGCATAAAGTGGGAAAATTAATGATGTGGAACCCCAGTGTCCCACCTTGCAAGGTGGACAAAGGTGGACCACGTTCCAAAACTATTCATAATTAATGGAATATGATATATATATAAGTTCAAAAAATTATGAACATATAGTTTTATATTATGAATCATAGAGATTCCAATAATTGTGAATATGAAGTTAAAAAATTTATGAATATATAGTTCAGTAATTATGAACAATATAGTTTTTGTAATTGGTGAATATAGAGTTCAATTAATTTGAATATGAAGTTCAAAAATTATGAATATATAGCTTTATAATTATGAACATATAGTTCAGTAATTATGAACATAAAACTATGTCCACATTGCAAGGTGGACATAGTTCCACAACATAATGATTGAATAAAGTGGCGTACATACTGTTCATCCACAAAAATGAAATATTCCATTCGTTGTTGAGACAAATTATTTGAGAGTTTGCCAATGACAATTGCTGTCAATAGATGATGATAATAAATAATTCAGAATATAAAAGGTTACAATAGATATTATTATAATAATATACTAAATTTACTTACAAATTTCTTTAGAAGTTTTCAAGCATTGATAAAAGCATAATTGAAATATTAAGTTTTGTTCTCAATAATCAAAAGAAAATTAATTAAAACGGAAAAAAAAGACTGAACTTAAATTATTACACATTTTTTTTTTTAATGAAAGAAAATCAAATGATTATCAAAGTTCTTTGATTTATAATCATCTGAATGCTATGTACTTAGTCGGACTAATTATTGACCAAAGTTTATGATAAATTTTATATTTTATTTTTAATACATTTTAACATATTCGTAGTATATGCTTAAACAATTATGCTAACTCTAATTGGAATGTGGTTCGACCTAAGACCTTTCTTATAGAAATTAATGAGTAAATTAAAATAATAAATATTAACGGAATATTCCGTTAATAAAGTTTATACTAACGGAATTTAAGTTATTTAAGGAAAGAAAATAATATAATAAAGGTAAATAAGAAAAATCATTAAAAATATTAAAATCAAATACTATCAACCATTCATTTTAAAAGAAACAAGTAGTAGCGACATTTTTTTTTATTCCAGTTAAGGGCCTAACATTATTGGCTTTATTAGAATTTAGATATATATATAATATATATATATATATATATATATATATATTATATATATATATATATATTATATATATATATATAATATAGTATATAATAGAGAGAGAGAGAGAGAGAGAGAGAGAGAGAGAGAGAATTCTATATACCCTAATTTATTTTCTAACATTTTTTTCCTCCTAATTTGGCATCATTTGATTTATTTATTTATTTTTTTAAATTAAAGGTTGGTTAATCTATTTATGGCACCCAATGATTAAGAGTCACATTAGGACAGAAAATATATATAGGAGGGTAGGGGCGGATGCAGCATGGGGCAGCTATCATCACGACAATGGTTTCAAAACTAACAAAAAACAGTAAAACATTCAAATCAAGTTTAAAACCACATCTTCATTAGAAAACAAGGAAATAAGCATTGAGAGTAACAATTCATGAACTTAAGACCCAACAATATATTCAAATTAGCAATAGCATTCGCAGTGTTGATAGCTGCCCCCATGTGACTCTCAATCATTGGGTGCCCATAGATAGACTAACCAACCTTAATTTTTTTTTTTTAAACAAATCAAATTATGCCAAATCAAGAGAAAAATATGTAAAAAAATAAATTAGGTATATAGAATCTCTCTCTCTCTCCTCTCTCTTCTCTCTCTCTCTATATATATATAATATATATATAATAATATATATAATATATATATAGTGTAAGGTTCCCGTGCGGTTGAATGCTTCCGGTGCGATTGTGCGGTTGATTAATGTGCGTAGGTTTTGTACTCAATGTCGTGAGTATTTTAATGTGCCTGAAGATTTGTACTTAAGTGTGTGTGTGGTAATGTTAATGTGCGTGAGTTTTGTCTTAAGGTGTGTAGTCTTTGCTAAGAGCGGGTCTTGTGCTTCTAAGATGCTGAGTTGTGTGCTTATGTGCGTGAGTGTGTTCATTCATCCACTGCTGTGAAAATTATGCACATCCACTGCTGCATTTTCTGTTTTTTTTTCGAATGGTGGAGGAATGGATTTTGTCTTGTTTTTTAACATAAAATCAGAAACCAATATATGCGTTTACATATATCCATCCATTCACACACAATCATAAAAGCTTCCACCCGCCTTCTCTTTCTGTTCTGCTTCCTTCTGAGCTCGTAATTCTGAACTCAAGTCACACACATTAAGCACAAACTTCACGCACGATTCAAGCACAATACTCAGCACATTAAGTACAAAACTCACGCACATAACATTACAACACTGACGGCACATTAAGTACAATCTCAGGAACATTAAGCACGCGACTCATGCACATAAGTATATAACTCACGCACATTAATCTACCAGCACAACCGCACGGAAGCCACAAATGCACCTGATCCTTCCCTATAATATATATAATATATATATATATATATATATATATATATGATATATATATATAGTATATATAAATATATAATATGGGAAGTTCAGGTGCGGTTGATTGCTTCCCATGCATTGTGCGGTTGGACGCACCTTAAGCATTAACATGGCACCTTAAGCATTAACTGGCGCACCTTAAATACACAATCACCGAACGCACTTTAAGTCCACAACAAAGCACCTTAATAACACAAATCACTCACCTTAAGTACAAAAACCAAGCACATTAAGCACAGAACAAAGCACATTGAGCACAAAACTCACACACTTAAGAGTTTAAAATGTCTCACATTAAGCACAAACTCATGCACATTAAGTACAAAACCCACACACATTAAGCACAAACCGTCACGCACATTAAGCATTAAACTGACGCACTTTAAGTATTAACTCACAACCTTAATCAATACCCCACGCACCTTAAGCACATACCCCCCAAAAACATTAAGCAGAAACTCCATGAATATTAAGAACAAATCTCATGCACCTTATTAAGCACAAAAATCATATACTTTAAGTTTTAACAACTATTGACTTAATCACTAAACCGACCACGCACCTTAAGCATAAATGTGACACCCTGAAAATCGATTCCTTAAGTAGGATTAATTGAAGAATTAATCCTAAAATACTTGGTAAATTCCTTTCTAAAATCCTGAAATTTAATAGTCAAGGGACTAGAAGTTGAACTTCCTTAGTCAACTATGAGTACCTTTTGCTTTGTGCTTTCTACCTAGCCTTTTGTCTTCTAAGCCTTTTAGTAAGGGTAAACTTGTCCTATCACACATGATTGGTGTTTAAGCTTGCCCTTGAGCACACTTCATTCGTTTCCTTACTAGCCAAATCCTAAACACTCCACCTTCTCTCTAAGAAATCTTGGCTTACTCTCCAAGCTAAAGAAGAACAATCTACCCTTGCAAGATTATCCCAATATTCCACCTTTTATCTTCCAAGTTTAGGAAATGGTAAGATCTAAAGTTATTTAGTGTTTTTAGTTAGCTTTAAGGTGTCTTTATTTAAGTTTGGTGTTTTCTTGTGGTTTGGCTTGTGTAAGAAGGTTGTGAGGAAGAAGAGCTTCAAAGTAGGGCCTAGGAGGTAAGAAGAAAGAAGGTTTTGGTCTTCAAAGGTAACCCATGCTATACAAACCTATTTTCTACTTGTTATTGATGATTCTTGACTTCTATTGATGATACTTGGTGTAAATGTGAGATTTGATGCATGATCTTGTGATAATGCATGTTTAGAGCTTTTTATCTAGGTTTCTTGAATGCTATCTTTAGATCTATTCTTGGGTTCAAGTCATTTCCTTATTGTATGTGAGATTTGGGGTGTTTTGGACTTGAACTTGACTTGGAGATGAATTTCCCCGACGGAAAATTATTGTGGAACGGGTGTGTAACCCCCGTGTACGGCCCTAGGACCAATTAATTAATTAACCTATGACCCATAAGAAAGAATAATTTATTATGATTAAGTTGGGAAAAGGCCCACCATAGTCCGTGGACCCCATCCCTAAAGCCCAATACCTAATCCTAGAAGGATTAAACCCAGCATATAAATAGGGAACTTAGAAGGCTTTTAGAATCCCCACCACAATAATCTCCCACCACCAAAGGAGTTCCAAGAATTCCCCTAGGAGAAATCAAGAAATCAAGAAAGCTTAAAGAAAGATCCTTCATAGCCAAGGAATTAATTAAGGCTAAGAGGTAACCCATGTCTCAACAAAACCTATTTTCATAGCTATGTTTTCCCCTTAGGGTTTCCCCATATAATTGTGAATGGCGATTTATGATGATTTTATTGGTATTGATATAATGATTCCATGAGGAATCTTGATAATCTTGATATTGGGAGTTCTTGATAAAATATGATGTTCTTAATAATTAATTGGGATTCTTGATGATTATGTATTGTTCTTGCAATTATGGTGTTCTTGATGATTGATTGGTATCCTTGGTAATTATGTGTTATTCTTACCGAATCTTGCAATTAGAAGGCGAATCGTATTCTTGTTGATATAAAAGTGATTAGAACCCTAGGTTGTACCGTATGATATTGTTCTTGGATTATCGGGTGGGGAAATCGCATGTTTGGGTGTTGATTATGTTTAGAAAAGCATGATAGGATATGTGCCGTTCGTTTCTCGTATTTGATCCGTTAATTGTCTATGTGTGGCCGTTAATTGCGTGGAAAGTGTCTAGCATGGTTTCGGTTCCACAACGGTCCCCGGGCGAAAAGTGATGAAAAGAGTCAGTGGGGGGGAAGGTGGGGTAGGGGACCCGCCACCTACCCGCAGCAACTTCGGGCAGTTCCGGCAGCGGGCAGCGGCGGGCGGGCGCTGCCGCCGGCGCCCGCTGCCCGGAACAGTGACAGCCGGCGGTGGACCCCCACCACACCGGCTACCCGCTGGAATTTTCCCCCACCCGGGAACCGGCTTCCCCTTGATGTTCCCAACGAACTCCGTTTATCGGCCTATTGTCTAGTTTGATGTTTCGGGTACCGTTCGTAGGTTTATGAGTTATTATATTGCATGCTAGTTAAATTGGTATCCGTTGACTTAGGTTGAAGAAGTATGAACCCCTTAGCTATTCTTAGTATGTGATTGATCACGCATAGGTTTCGTTATACGTTTTATCCCCTTCCCAATGTGTAATGTGGGTTGCATGTGCTTGCTATGTTTATGTGTGTGTGTTACCCCAATTCGATTGCGATCGGATTGGTCATCCTGAGCTGCGTTCAGAACTGGCTGCGGTCAGAATGATACTCTTGGGCTGCGGTCCACCGTTTGGTTGCGATCAAACGTTCTATACGAGCTCCGGTTCGTCCTTTAACCTGGCTGCGGTCAGATGACACTCTCTTGGGCTGCGGTCCACTGTTTGGTTGCGATCAAACATTATGATGAGCTGCGGTTCATCGGTCGGTTGCGATCGACCCCTCCGTGTTGCGATACGGGGCAGGGTGCCTGCGGGCCGTTCAGAGCTATATGCGCTGACCCTCATGTATGGGCATGCGATTGTCTGTGGCGCAACAAAGTGTGCTATGTGTTGCGTTATGGACGAATTGTGATTATGAGTATCTTGGGGGATGTGACTATGGGATTTATATTGGGATTACTTATGTTGGGTTAGGACTGTTGTTATGCCTTACCTTATCTGCCTTATCTATTATGAGCTGCATACGCTTGCTATAACTGTTGCTTGTGTTCAGCCTTATCTATCGAGTCATTCCCGGTTTTAAAGCTAAGAGTTCGTAGGATATATCTTCATGCTCAAATGGTTTTCGTATATCTATATATATTGCTATATGTTGTATTTTAACGCGTTGGAGTGGGTTACCAGCATCTCTCACTGAACAGATAAATTTGGCTTTCAGGCACTGAGGATTAAGCACTGGAGCGCGCTAGAGCGGGACATAGACGTAGTGTAGTTTCCCTTTCGGCCTGCGTGCCATGTTTCATTTATATTTCGGAGGATAGTAGCTAGACTGCCTGTGCCACTTGGGTTCTCTCGCCCAGGTGTGACATAGCACCCCATACACTTATGTTACGCTTTTGAGATTTATTGAGTTGTCACCTTTATTATATAAGTTTTAAATGTCTTAAAAATATGGGTGTTACAGGGTGTTCCCCGCAGGTGGAACGGCGGGCGGATGTCTACCGCCGTCCCACCCGCGGGTGGAAGATTGTACCCAGCGAGGGGTACCCGCGGGCAGGTGACCACCCCGGGGTACAACATGGTGGATTGTATGGTGTTGTTTTTCCGTGGTTCCATCTTTTGGTAGTGATGTTTTGGCCTCCCTTTGTTGGATTGTTGAGCTTTTGGATGTCTCCTTGATGTTTCGTATGGCTAGAACGAGGTCTTAAGTATCCATGTGAATACCCATATTTTTGAACATTGTATGTATATTTCATAATCCTTATTTTGTAATTTATTTAATTCTTTGAGCTCTATTATTACTTGAGCCTAATAATGTCATAATCCTAATATATATATTCCTAATTATAAATATTATGTACGTATATATATGTGGGGTAGGGTTCTAGTGAGAACATGTGTTTTAGTGAGAACGTGAGAATACATCATGTGCATCCATCTAATATTATTTAATGGTCTAAATTAGATTAAGTGTGTGCGAACGCGTATTAAATGTGTGCAAACACGCTAAATCGCGTTTGCACACATTTAATACGCGTTTCGCATACACTTAATCTAATCTAGACCATTAAAAAAAATTAGATGGATGCACATGATGTGTTCTCACGTTCTCACCTAAGCACATGTTCTCATATGATCCTAAATCTATATATGTGCTGGTAAAATTTGGTAATTACTAAACCCTATGTCTTCATGTCTAAATATATATTCCTAATCTCTTCTAGGGGATTAACGTGTATATATTATAATATATATAATATATATATATATATATATATATATATATATATAATATTCCTAAACCAAATAACGAATTTCCTTAAATATTTAAATAACTATTCCTAAACCTAGTTAAACCACAACGCTGCTTCTATTAAAAAAAGGGAGAAATCTAGATCTCATCATCATCTTCACAGTGGGGAAAGGGGTAACCCATGCTCTAACTAAAACCTATTTTGCTTACCTAATATGGTGATTTCTTGGTTCTTACTTGTGTTTTGATATGAAATGTGAGGTGTTTTTTAGCATTTGGTCTTGTGAAAATGCATATCTAGAGCGTTGTGTTTAGGATTCTTGTTTTGCCATTGGCTTGGAATTCCTATGATCAGTCTTTGTTGTATTGGTGAGATGTGGCATGTTTTGGACTTGAATTTCTGCTTGGAGTTGAAAATCCCCGAAGGGATTATTTTGCAGAGGTGTATGTACCCGCGGGCGGAACGACGGGTCGAGCTCCACCCGCCGCCCACCACGGGAACTGTAGCCGTGGGTGTGTACCCGCGGGCGGAACCACGGGTGCAGCCTACCCGTGGGTCCACCCGCGGGAACACTGTGGTGTTTGTTGGGATTTATTCCCGTGATTCGTTTGAATCGGTATTTGCTCTTTTGACTTCCCGTTGTTCTTTTGTGGAACTATTTGAGTGTCTTCTTGATGTTTGTATGTCTAGAACTATATGGTAGGTATCCATGTAGGACTTTGGTGTCTTAAATCGTGCTAAGTGTTCAACGTCGTGTTTCGTTGGACAGTGAAGTGTCTTGTGTGTTCCTCGGAACTATCTTTGTTTCCCCGTTGATAAGCATGCTAGTTTGTATCTAAATGCTAGCGTGTGTGTTGTTTGTACCTTCCGATTGGTTGATGATAACTTGTGTTATTCATCGTTGTTGTTGTTGGGCTGTGACCCATTCCTTGATTGAGTGATGGTTTCATCATTTCGTTTGTATCCGTTGATTGATTTCCTGTTGAGGTGTGGTAAGAGTGGCTTTACATGGAATTGCACGATTATGGTATGTACATAGTCACCAAGGTATTGCAGCGGTCCTCGTGGTGGCCTGACCGTGAATATGAGTTGTGACCTGTGGTCAGGTTCACGTATTTCTTGGGAAGACGCGTGTGTCGCCGTGTGGTTGTACGGTACCTTGTGTACTAATGAAATAGGTGGCTTTGTCGGAGATCTGTTGGAGGGGGAACGACGGTTCCCTGGGAATAAGGTTGGACTAAGAAGTACAGGGGTCCTGGAGGTAAAGGTTGGAACTAGATATAAGTTTGGGGGTAGCATAAGGTTGGAAAGGGGCATAAGGAAGGCATTTCAACTCGTGATGTGTGATGTCACAAGGCTTGTGTAGCCGGGGTTGTGTTTCTCCTGTGACGTTGTTAGTCACAAAGGCATGGTGTAGTCACAAAGGCATGTGTTGCCATTTGTCGTGTCTTATACTTCGAGTTGTTGTTGTCCGTTGTGGTCTTGGGATGTGTTCCTGTGTTGTTGTTTGTTGATGGTGATGTGTCTTGAGTTGGTGTTTGCTCTTGGTTTTACACTTATAATGTATGTATTCCGTTTCGAAATGATTTTGTATATATATCCTATCTATGTATGATACTTAACAGTATTGGTGGGTTACCAGCATTATCGCTGACCGGCGTCGTCCCATGTTTATCTTTGTGTCCTTTCAGGTGATGTCTAGACGAGCACGGATGTCTAGTGGCCGGTAGTTTAGTGCCTTTATCCTTATTTTGTGGCCTGTGAGCCGATGTAGTGTTAGACCTATGACTTTGGGATAGTTGTGTACACAATGCAGATTTGACTGCCGTAGCGTTTTACCATTGGTAACGTGTATAACACCCCAGTTTTAGATTTGTTCCAGTTACCTTTTTATCTTCAGCTGTGCTAGTGTTTTGTTGTGTTATCTGCATGTGTTAAAGCCTTTTATAATAACATGTTTGGGGGGTGTTACAGTGGTATCAGAGCCTAGGTTTTGAGTCTAGGAAGAGTTAAGTCTAGACTTTCTAAGTGGTTAAGTGTGGTTTGAGACCCTTTAAGCGACCTTAAGAAGCTAAGTGTTAGGCTTAGGACTCTAGGTTGCGCGGTGATCTGTGTGTTGCTTCCTGTTCCTTGTTTGTTTGCTATCTTTTCGTAATCGTGTTGTTGTTTTAGAAGTTGCGATGCCTCCTCGTCCTCGCACGCGCACCCGGAGACCTCGACCAACTAGCCAGCTCGCTCAGAACCTTCACCAGCTGACACAGACCATGTAGACGCTCAGTGAAGCTTTGTTGAACAACAATCACACTGTGCCCGCCTCCTCCCCTACTGGGCACCGTGATGTAGGTCGTTTGGTGTCGGGACAGTCGGTCGCCAACCTTTGCCGGTGAGGAAGACCCGGTAGTCTTAGAAGAGTGGCTACGGGTGTTTGACAAGATCTTCACCGTTGTGGGCTGCCCCGAAGAAAGGAGAGTGGAGTTGGCAACGTTTTACTTTTGCCAAGAAGCGGACTTATGGTGGGTCCATGAAGCCCGGCCTTCTTGAAAGAACCAGAGTTCGACTGGACACGCTCAAGGACAGAATGCGTGAGAGGTTCTAACCCGGCACATGTGTGCGCTGCCATGTGTGAAGAGTTTTCCCACCTGCAGCAAGGATCCATGTCTGTGGTTGAATACCACAAGAGTTTTTGGAGTTGGCCACGTTTTGCGAGGATGCTCGTGCCTATAGAATCGCTAAAGTCGAGAAATTCGTGGCTGGTCTGAACTACGAGGCGCGAAAAGCTTTGACTGTGAGTAGGCCGAGTTCTCTTAAGGACGCTTAAGTGTGTGCCGCTGATCTGTATCGCGTGCAGCAGCTCAGAGAGGATCGTATGAGCAAGCAGGAAGAGGACCGAGGGCTGAAGTTCTTCTACCTTCAAAGAAGCCGAGACCGAGTTTCCAGGCCAAGAATGTGTCATCTTCATCTCGAGGACCTATCAGGACGGAGCACAGGAACCAAGCCAAGGCATCTCCTTGCCAGCGTTGTGGGAGGATGCATGACGGTCAAAGTTGCAACGGCTAATGTGCCTCAAGTGTTTCCGATGTGGAGATCGAGGTCACAAAGTTGGAGTGTCCCCAGCTAGCCGTCCAGAGAGCGTTGCCATCACCCCCGGGTGCCGGAGGAGCAATCGGAGTGAGTTCAGGCCGCGGAGCAGTTGGAGCTAGGCCACCCTGGAAGGGTCTTCATGATGGCGCGTTCGCGAGGCTGAGTCGGAGGGCTTGGTGGAGGAAGAGTTGGGTAGGTAACCCTTTCTTCTAGCCTATCCTTGTTTCTCGCGATCATCGTGTTCTTTGTTGTCTTGAGTGTTATCTTGTGTTTCGTAGTTATCTCTTGTTTGGCAATCCTTGGCAATGCTTTTCCTTGATAGTAATTCTGTTGGAGCTTAGTATAAATTCTTCTTGCTAAGTGACTCCTTTAGTTGGCACCTAAGTCTTGTTGTGAGGTAGTCCTCTATCTTTAGAATGTCTTGTGCTTGGACCAATTCTACAATCCCTAAACTTGGTTGTTATTACATCAACTCCTTTGTGAATTTCCTAATTTTTAAAGTATTCTTTGAACTTGGAGATAACCAATCCATACCAGAAAATCCTTTCTTGTGTAGCTAAAAAATCAAGCTTATTGTTTAATTATAATCTTTGAGTTTTGAACTCGAGCATATCCTTTACCAACCCAATCTCTAAACCACTTGAGCTAATTGTTTTCTTGAAATCCATCCAATTTTAATTTTATCTAAACCATAAATTCCCTCTTTTACCCAAAATCACCAAATTAAATCATCTTTTTTCCCCAATTTCTCCCAAATCCCTAAAATTTCTTTTCCTTCTCTTTCCCTCTTCTCTACCCGTGAGCACCCTCAACCCCACCCCCACCTGTAGCTCCATCACCACCACCAACCCGTCACCCCACCGCCGCCTCGCCGTTCACCGGAACTGCCGCCGCCGACCTGCTGCGTGTCGCGTCGCCGAGACCAACCGCGAGAGAGATAGAGCTCTAGAGAGAGAGAGAGAGAGAGAGAGAGAGAGGCAGCGAGTGTGAGGAGGAAGAAGAAGAAGTTGTTGGCTTTGTTTGCTGAGCTTTGGAATCATCTCCTACCATGCCTAGAAGATCAAGCTTGGCTAGAAAAGCAGAATGGGTGGATACCCACTACCTTGTTCTTGAAGGTAAAGCTTTTGATCCGGAATCTTTTTCTAGTTCCTTGTTGGATATGCTTAGATTGCATGGCTTGTTGGATGGGTTTCTCGCCATAAGGGCCAAGACTTACCCGAGTTTGGTGAAAGAGTTTATCGTCACATGGTTGTGACCAAAGAGGGTGAGAAGCTTGAGATCACCTTTAAGGTGAGAGGTGTGAAGGGTGTGCTTTCTGAGAAGAGGTGGCTCAAGTTTTGAGTTTGACTGCTATCGGAGTGGTCAATACAGTGGTCATTCTTGGATTAGTACGGATACCATAGGGTACCGTGATTACTTGAGCTACTTGTTAGGTCGAACGAGTGGTTTCACTCAAGCCTCTAGGCCGGAGAAGAAGTGGTTGACTGCGGAGCAAAGGATCTTGGTGATTGTTGGTGTCGGACTGTTTTGTTGCCAAACAATAACAAGAGCAAGTTGTTGGGTAAGCTGGAGTGCACTTTTGCTTTTTGTTTGAAAGAACATGGTTAAGTTCAACTTTCCTGCTTTGATGTTGCAACACATGGTGTTTTGCGGGGATCAACAATCGGAAGAGTTTTCCTTACGGGATGGTGTTGAGCTGGATCTTGGTTAGGAAGGGTGTTAGTGTGGATGGTTGTCTTCCTAAGGTTGTGGGAAAACTAGTGTTGGATGCCACCAACCTTCGGAGTTGTAACCTGTTTCAGCTTGATGATGGTGAGTACATCACGCTGGAGGAAGTGGCAAGGAAAGCACCTGATGAACGGGCCGAGTTAGCAACTGAGCTTGGAATCCATGTCGGGAAGTTGAGCCTCGCTGTTCAGAGTTTGGGAGGTGACGAGGAAGCTGAGGACGAAACCGATCGTGAGGATGAGATGGGAGCGCCAGAAGCCGTTGAAGCTGAAGAAAGCGACTCAGAGAGTGAAGAAAACCAACGAAGGAGAAGAAACTCGCACCAGAGGGAGCACGACTCCACGTCGCACGAAGAGCGTGTTGTTGCCTTGCTTCGTCAGCAGAACCGCATGATCGAGGAGGGCTTTACCTACATGAAGACGCAGTTCGTCGCTGTGCACCACCGGCTAGACCAGATCGAAGCCAGCTTGAGTCATAGAGGAGAAGACGAGGAAGAGTCCGAGGAGTCGGAGAGCGAGTCTTTCTAGTAGCTGTGGTTACCTTGTTCGCCTTCTCCCTTGTAGTTGTTTT
This sequence comes from Ipomoea purpurea, assembly GCA_009835305.1. Taxonomy (NCBI): domain Eukaryota; kingdom Viridiplantae; phylum Streptophyta; class Magnoliopsida; order Solanales; family Convolvulaceae; genus Ipomoea; species Ipomoea purpurea. Next base: position 1,485 of record VALG01015016.1, on the reverse strand, counting down.
TCTTAGCCGTTGTTGCCTTTGTTGGTTGCTTGTTGTTGCTTTTGTGCTTGCTCTGTTTGTAGCCTTGTAGCTTAGTTAGCTTCGTAGTAGTAGAGGGTGTTTTGTGTCGGTTGTCTTGCTCTTAGTGTTTGGTAGAAGTAGATGTTGGTGTTAAGACTAGAGTTTGTGATGTTCAATCTACTCCTTGTTAAGTTCTTGTCGATTCTTGAATTGTTATGCCTTCTTTCTTGTTTGGAATCCTTATAGAATTTTTGAGTTTTGACCAAAAGGATTCGTTCTTGAACCTCTTGTCACAATATTGTTTCCTACCATCATTTGTTTCTAATTCGTCGTACCCAAGCTTCGGGGACGAAACTTCTTTGAAGGGGGCGAGGATGTGACACCCAAAAATCCACATTCAATCCCTGGATTAATTGATTAATTAATCCTATCTTAATTGAGGAATTAATTCATAAAATCCTGATTTTTAATACATGAGGACTAGTATTTGACTAGTCAACTTCAAAGTCATGTTGTACCTTGAGCTTTGAAGAGACTTCCCTTGTTCCTACACTTTCTAAATGTTAGTAAGGCATTCTTGACCTTTCACCAAGTGTTAGTATTGTAACCTAACCTAGAAGACATCTTCATTTCATCCCTTACACTTTCTAAAACATTAGCTCTACCTTCTCTCTAGAAAGGTGAGTAGCTTTTCCTCCAAGCTAAGTTGAGACCTTGCCAAGATTCTAAGATTTCTTCCAAGATTCAACCTTTGACCTATTTGGGCATCTAGGAGGGTAAGATCTAAGTCCATCTTGTGTTTTTGTTCCATCTTAGATGTCTTTTTCTTAAAAGTAGGATCTTTATGATTTTTTGGTTTGTTCTTGAAGTGGTTTGGAAAGTAAGCCTTGTGGGAGCTTGTTGTGGTGTAAAGTGAAGTCTTTGAGTCTACAAGAGGTAACCCATGCTCTACTAAAACCTATTTTGCTTACCAATATGTGATTTCTTGGATTTTACTTGTGTTTTGATATGAAATGTGAGTGTTTATGCATTTGTCTTGTGAAAATGCATATCTAGAGCTTGTGTTTAGGATTCTTTTCCACAAAATATGACCCACAGGTACTCTAAGATGGCAGGCGCTCCAAAGCATATCGAAGTCTGATCCTGAACTGTGTATGGATGAGAAGGCAATCATCGAATCTGACTCTTCAACTACGCCTCCATGTAGGTTCGCGAGAATTAATTGGAGATCATACGTCTAGTTCAAGGGAGAAAATTTTCCCCATAGAACTTCAACGTAAAAATTTTCTCCATAGAACTTCAACGTAAGAATGTATTCATATGATAGTAGATAGTAGATATAACAAAGTATGTAATTTTAAAAGAAAGTAGATGTAACAACCCAAACTTTAATTTTAAAAATTCGGTTTAAGAAATTTCAAAATAGTCATTTTTCACTCTATTTTTTGCGATAGAATCGGTGTTTAAATAAATTATTTTGAGCCA
>VALG01015014.1:20000-35665 GCA_009835305.1 Ipomoea purpurea | reverse complement strand
GCATGCTAGTTGAATTGGTATCCCGTTGACCTAGGTGGAAGAGTATGAACCCCTTAGGACTATTCTTAGTATGTGATGGATCACGCATAGGTTTTGTTATACTTTCTCCCCTTCCCAATGTGTAATGTGGGTTGCATGTGCTTGCTATGTGTTATGTGTGTGTGTTACCCCAATTCGGTTGCGATCGGATTGGTTATCCTGAGCTGCGGTTCAGAAGCTGGCTGCGGTCAGATTGATACTCTTGGGCTGCGGTCCACCGTTTGGTTGCGATCAAACGTTTCTATATGAGCTGCGGTTCATTTTCCTGGCTGCGTCAGATGACATTCTCTTGGGCTGCGGTCCACTGTTTGGTTGCGATCAAACTATGATGAGCTGCGGTTCATCGGTCGGTTGCGATCGACCCCTCCGTGTTGCGATACGGGGCAGGGTGCTGCGGGCCGTGTCAGAGCTATATGCGCTGACCCTCATGTATGGGCATGCGATTGGTCCTGTGGCGCAACAAAGTGTGCTATGTGATTGATATGGATGAGTTGTGTTATGAGTGTCTTGGGATGTACTATGGGATTTATGTTGGGATATGTGGGTTATGATATTGATTGTGTTTTATCTGCCTTGCCTATTGTGAACTGTATATGCTTGTTATAACTGTGTCTGTGTTAGCCTTATCTGTCGAGTCATCCCGTTTAAAAGCTAGAGTTCGTAGGATATATCTTCATGCTCAAAAATGGTTTTCGTATATCTATATACTATCTCTATCAGTATTGTATTTCAACGCGTTGGAGTGGGTTACCAGCATTGTAACACCCCCACTGTTTACGCCTGAAGGCAAATAATTAATTTAACTAGACCCATAAGAAAGAAATAATTATATGATTAAGTTGGGAAAAAGCCCACCATAGTCCATGGACCCCATCCCTAAAGCCCAATACCTAATCCTAGAGGATTAAACCCCATAACATATAAATAGGAACTTAGAAGGCATTTTAGAATCCCACACAATAATCTCCACCACCCAAGGAGCTCCAAGAATTCCCCTAGGAGAAATCAAGAAATCAAGAAAGCTTAAAGAAAGATCCTTCATAGCCAAGGAATTAATTAAGGCTAAGAGGTAACCCATGTCTCAACAAAACCTATTTTATAGTTATGATTTCCCTTAGGGTTTCCCCATATTATTGTGAATGCGATTATGGTGATTATTATTGATGTTGATTTGATGATTCCATGGGGAATCTTGATAATCTTGATATTGGGAGTTTCTTGATAATTATGATGTTCTTGATGATTAATTGTATTCGTTCTCTTGATGATTATGATTGATGATTAATTGGTATCTTGATGATTATGTGTTGTTCTTACCGAATCTTGCAATTAGAAGACGAATCGTATTCTTGTTAACATAAAAGTGATTAGAACCCTAGGTTATCGTATATGTTATTCTTGGATTATCGGGTGGGAAATCGCATGTTTGGGTGTTGATTATGTTTAGAAAAGCATGATAGGATAGTGTCGTTCGTTTCTCGTATTTGATCCGTTAATTGTCTACGTGTTGTCGTTAATTGCGTTGTAAAGTGTCTAAGCATGGTTTCGGGTTCCACAATCGGTTCCCGGGGCGAAAAGTGTGAAAGAGTCAGTGGGGTAGGTGGGGTAGGGGACCCGCCACCTACCCACGGCCGAACAAGCGGCGGGCGGGCAGCTGCCCGCCGGCGGCCCCGGCGGGCAGCCGGCGGGTGACCCCCACCCACCGGCTACCCGCTGGAACCCCCCCCTGGGACCCCGGCTTCCCCGTTTGATGTTTCCCCGATCCCCGTGGTGTCCCAACGGACCCCGTTTGTCGTGCCTATGTCTAGTTTGATATTTCGGGTACCGTTCGTAGGTTTATGAGTCTATTATATTGCATGCTAGTTGAATTGGTATCCCGTTGACCTAGGTGGAAGAGTATGAACCCTTAGGACTATTCTTAGTATGTGATGGATCACGCATAGGTTTGTTATACGTTCCCCTTCCCAATGTGTAATGTGGGTTGCATGTGCTTGCTATGTGTTATGTGTGTGTGTTACCCCAATTCGGTTGCGATCGGATTTATCCTGAGCTGCGGTTCAGAAGCTGGCTGCGGTCAGATTGGTATCTTGGGCTGCGGTCCACCGTTTGGTTGCGATCAAAGCGTTTCTATATGAGCTGCGGTTCATCCTCTTTCCTGGCTGCGGTCAGATGACATTCTCTTGGGCTGGTCCACTGTTTGTTGCGATCAACACTATGATGAGCTTAGGTTCGGTCGGTTGCGATCGATTCCTCCGTGTTGGATACGGGCAGGGTGCTGCGGGGCCGTCAAGCTATATGCGCTGACCCTCATGTATGGGCATGCGATTGGTCCTGTGGGCGCAACAAAGTGTGCTATGTGTTGTGTTATGGATGGTTGTGGTTATGAATCTTGGGAGGATATGGGATCTATATTGGGAATTGCTTATGTGGGGTTATGATTATTGTTATGCCTTGTCTTATCTACCTTACTATTGTGAATGCATATGCTTGCTATAACTGCTGCTTGTGTCAGCCGTATCTGTCGAGTCATTCCCGGTTTTAAAGCTAGATTCGTAGGATATATCTTCATGCTCAAATGGTTTTCGTATATCTATATATATTCTATATGTATTGTATTTACGCGTTGGAGTGGGTTACCAGCATCTCTCGCTGAACAGATATTATTTGCTTTCAGGCACAGAAGATTAAGTCACTGGAGCGCGCTAGAACTGGGAGTGTAGAAGTAGATAGCTTCCCTTTCGGCCTGCGTGCGCATGTTTATGCAGTATTTCGAGGATTAGTTAGTTAGCCTGTGCAACTTGGGTTCTCTAGCCCCAGGTGTGGCATAGCACCCCGAACACTTATGTTTACGTTGTGATTTATTGTGATATCACCTTTATTATATAGTTTTAATTTCTTAAAAAATCTGATGTGTTACAAGCATCTCTCGCTTGAACGATAATTTTGCTTTCAGGCACAGAGGATTAGAGCACTGGAGCGCGCTGAAACTGGGCATAGAAGTAGTGTAGTTTCCCTTTCAAGCCTACGTCGTATTTTATGCATTTTATATTTCGGAGGATATTAGTTAGATAGCCCTGTGCACCTGGGTTCTCTAGCCCAGGTGTGGCATAGCACCCGTACACATATGTTATACTTTGGATTTAATGAGATGTTATCTTTATTATATAAGTTTAAACGTCTTGAAATCTGGGTGTTACAATTACTACCCGCTGAACTGAGATCAATGAATGTTAACAAGGCAAAATTACATGCACTTATAGGTGAAAGTAGATGCACGTGTAAGTGATTTACTTGCACTTCGATGTTCAATTATTTACGAAAATGCCACCGCGTTTTTTTTTAAGTTATTAGATCTGGACACGTGTCGCGCGCTGATTCGTTCGCATTTTCTCTCCTGAACACTTATTCGCACCTGAGTGCATCCCTATATGATATATATAGTATTATATATATATATATATATATATATATATATATATTTATATATATATTATATATATATATCATATATTATATATTATATAAAGTAAAATCCTCCTACATCATTTTCACGCCCAAAACTTGTGTACTAATTAATTAAATATTTTATATTTTTAGTCAAATAATTAATAAATCTTATTTGTAAGCAAATGCTTAATGTAAAATTAATTAAAATGTATTAATTGGTAAAATTGCATAATTATGGTATTGTAAATGTATTAATTGGTAATCAATTTATATAACATGAATATTATGTATGGGAATAACAGATGGAACACGATTTGGAAAACGAAATGAAATTAGGTAAATTGAAAAAAGAAACGTATATTATTAATGGACTAAAAATTATAAAAATCCCTAATTGGGGATCCCCGTCCCCGTAGGGGATAAGGACGAGGATGGGGAAAAATTTTGGGGAATGGGGATGGGGAATTTTTGAAATTCTTTCCGGCGGGGACGGGGATGGGGATACCCTCCCCTCGCGGCCCCGTTCCCAGAATATATTATAATTTATATATATAATTATAATATTATAATAGAAGAGGATATATATATATTATATATATAATATATTACGGGGATGGGAAATTTTTGGAAATTTCGGCGGGGACGGGGATGGGATACCCTCCCCATTCGCGCCCCCCCCTCCGATATAATATATATATACTATATATAATTATATAATATATCATATATATATATAATATATATATATATAATTTTAGATTATGAATTATATTTTAAATTATACAGTGTAATATATTGAACGATTATTATATTACAGTATAATGTGTATATTATACATTCATACATGTGTGTCAGTGTATATATATGGATTAATTTGGGAAACTATAATGAATGTGATTAATTTGCACGTGAATTAATTGGTAACTTGAATGTCAGATAAATATATATAATATATTATATTATAAACTATAATATATAATATATATATATTATATAAATATATATAAACTCTCATAAATCATAATCACATATTTTAATTTTTTTCTTTTTTATTTTAAAAAATTTGACACTTTAACTATGAGTTTAATGGGGATGGGAATTCCCCGTCCTTGTTAAATTTCCCGTGGGGACGGGGACGGGGAATTTTTTCTATTCCCCGCTGGGGACGGGGACCGGGACGGGGAGTATACTCCCCTCCCCCGCCCTGCCCCGTTTCCATCCCTACTTTCTACACCGGTAAGAAATCATATTACAAGGTTTAAAGGTTACAATATATTTACTTTTTACATGTCTAATTGAACCTATAATTTCAGATAGCTCTTCGGGATGGGTTAAATGCTGAATTTCTGTCTCTTTTGCAGGATGAAGTCAAAACCTTTTCTACTTATTGATTTCGCCATGTTATTGAGTGTTAACGTGTAAGAGATAGTCTCATTAAAACACCATCATTTTCATCTTAGTGTCTTGGATAGTTGGATTCATCTTGATTTGATATTACATTATTACGCGAATCTTCCTTTTATGATATGAATTAATTATTGCGTTTTCTTTTTATAGTTATGTACTGGGTGCTGTATATTTTCAGCTTTGTAAGCTTTTGACTTTTGAGCCTTGAAAGACATCTAATTGTTAAGAAACCTGATGATCCCAGCATCTTCATGCATCACTATACTAATGGTCAAGAGACTGAGGATCAAAATAATTCATTGTCTATTCGTTTAAGTCTGTCCCCTTTTTCTCATTTATGATTTCTAAACTAAATTGCTAAGGATAATGATTAATTGTCTCTATGAGTTGGTGCATCTCCATCCAAAATGCTTAGATAATCATCGAATGTGTATTTTTTCAAATCGTTGTGGGCTGTAGGAGTTGAATATTGATTGACTAAAACTTATTTTAATTATTAAGGCAATTAATAGGTATTTAGCTTTAAAAAAATTTCAAATATATGAATTATACAATTAGTAAGACAATTATATTAGGTAATCTAATTAATAATTTACTTTTTAAAATTATATCATCTTTTCAATAATTAATATTTTCTTAAAGTATATACACATACTATGCTTATCAATATAGAATTAAAAACTATATATATATATATATATATATATATACTATATATATATATATATATATATATATATATATTATTGGTCCCAAAAAGAGGTAAGGTGAAAGTCTAGGGGGGGGGGGGTGAATAGACTTTCAAACTTTTTCGCACAGCACAACAATTGCTAAGCCAGAGATAAACCAAAACTCTTAACTAGATTGTTAGTGTATGGTGCACAGCGGAATAAATAAAGATAAAGTGTGTGTGAGATGTGAGCATATATCTCGTGAGAAGTAGATAAAGAGCAGTAAGTAAAGAAAGCAGTAAAGAACACAAGACAATTATAGTGGTTTTAGAGGTGGTGTAATCCTCCTACTCCACTTGCTCTTATCTCCAAGAGGCAATTCACTATATCCACCACTCCTTGGTTCCAAGATACAATGAATTTCCGTGATCTAGTGCTTTTGATCACAAGCCCGCACTAATCACGCCAGTGACACCACACTGCTGCTTCGGGTTTCACGTCGCCGCGGCTACTATCCCAGGATTTCACGTTCTCCGTTACTTTCCTCCCTGTCTCTTGTTTTGCTCCAAAACAAGTTTTTGTCTTGCTTTCCAAGGACTCTGTAGTTGATCTTCAAATGATGGCGCAGGTCTCTTTGATGAAGATTAACACTCTTGAAAAATTTCTCTGAGTGTTTTCTCTATTTGGATGAATCAAGTAAAGCACTTGATTTTTATGCTCTGTTTAGCTCTGTTTAAGAACTCTCAGAATATTTCTCTTGAAGCTCTCTGAGTTCTTTTTTTTTCTCACACTTGAAGATTTGGTATGCTCTGTACCAAATGGATTGCTCTTTTGCTCTTTGCTCGTTCCCCCTTGCTTTTCTTCAAGTCTTCACATCTTCATCATTTTATAGCTGGTAATGAGAATCTGTCCGTTGGATAGAGACGCTCCATGTCAGAGATCTTATCTTATCTTCTGCAAAAGTGTCAGAAAGAGATAAGCTAGCCGTTGAGAAGATCTTCATCTCCATGTAAATGAGCTTCCAAACTTCATCTGATATTCCTCTGGTTTTAACGTTGAGTGGAATATCTGGGTTTCTGTTTTGGGTGTAGAACGGCTTCTCTGATCAGCTCTGAAAGTGGTCTTGTATTTGGATTCAAAAATATCTTCAATTTAATCCCATACTAGTTAGACTAGTATTTTTCCTTGTGAGAATATTTTCACTGTAATTTCTTCTCATGGGGTGTTCTCAGACTTCAAACTGGCTTTGAACTTCCACCCAATTTGAATTTCTCCTTTGTAATTACACCAATTGACTTTAATTGGCACCCAATTGAATTTCTCCTTTGTAATTGGCTCCAATTGACTTTGACTTGCAATTGGCTCCCAATGAATCTCCTATGGTTCAATTACTTCTCCAATGAATTTCATTCGAAATTGACTTCTCAATGTCTCTTTCATCTCAATTCAATTGCTTCTCAATGTCTTCTTTAATTGGTCCCCAATTTGAAATTGCATCCCATACTACAACTTGAATTGACACCCAATTTAAATTTTACATTGGCTCCCAACTTGAATTGATTCTCATGTGAATTTCATCTCAATTCAATTGCTTCTCAATGTCTTCTTTTAATTGGTCCCCAATTTGAAATTGCATCCCATACTACAACTTGAATTGGCGCCCAATTTCAATTTTACATTGGCTCCCAACCAAGGTTGCAAAACTCGGCCGCCTAGGCGCTAGGCGGCACCAAGCCCTTAGAGTTTTGGCCTAAAAGCGGCCAAAACTCGGCGGCCGCCTAGGCGGCTTGGGCGGCCAAACTCGGCTAACTCGACTGAGTCGGTCAACTCGGCCGAGTCGACCGATTTCGTCTAATTTTGTTCGATTTTGACCGATGTCGTCTTTCATTAATTATTGATTTTAATATTATTATGACATTATGACTTATAAATTATCATTATTTCATTTATTTAGACGTGTTATTTGAGTAAACGTTGAAAACAACCGTATTTAAAATTGTCGAACTACAAGTCTGCTTGTTAAGTTTCGAAACCTCTTTTAAAACTTCATCTCCCCTTTCTTAGTTTCGAATATTTGATTTTAACTCCTTCTTCTCGGAGTGAGTTTCGAACCTAAAACCTTGCGATTTATACATAAAGCTTTCATCCATCTCGCTTGTACGAATTATTGGTCTTTATAGCATTCTCCTTGATGTACTTCTTTCTTTCTATAAAATGTTTGATCTTCAAGATAACTTCATGCAATTTCATTTGCTCTCGTGTTCTTTCGTATGAGATCATCAGTATGACTTCTTCTTTGAGTTGGGGTGCGTGGCTTATTTAAGTATACATATCATATGCATACATCTCCTTCTTCGTATTTTTTCCCTTTCTCTATATTTTTAATTTTCCTTCCCATGGTCTATGACACGACTAGACTTAACAAATATAAAATTGGGGATTCTAAAATACAGTTTTGGCATATCAAAATCTATTACAATATTTTCTTAACTGGTAGGGTAAATACCCGACCGACATGCCTTCCTCCTTTTTCTTATTGTTTTGCAGGTTGACAAGTCGGATTTTCTTTAGAAGAACCCGGTCAGTTTACCGACCGAGCAGTGCCCGACCGGTATCATCAACCACCCGAGCGGTAGCCCTTTGGCGAGAGTGCTGAATTAGAGACACTTGGCTGCACTAGGCGTTGACAGGCAGGGCACCCGGGAGGATGACACATGGTTGCTACGTGGGAGGCATTGCGGACGCGGACTTGTGTCTCCGGCTTCCGCGGCTATAAATACCCGCTCGACGCAACAGTGTTGATAGGACTTTTGGACGATTTCGATAGGTTGTATCAGAGAACCTCGACCGCCAGTCCCAGTCGGAACATCGAACATTGCAGTAGATGTTAACTTAGGACCTTGCACCGTGATCAATAAATATCCTTTATTGGCTTTGATTGGTCTCGTATATCGTTAATTACCGCACACCTTGGAATTTTACACCTAATCGATCTTTTGGCGCCGTCCATGGGGACTCGTACAAATAAGCTAATCCGTTTGACTAGCACGCCGTTCTCCTCTTCAATCATTGTACCATTTGTCATACAACCTCTTCCAGCCGAAGACAAGCGGATGCGAGCGAGCTCATCGAGTCTACCAAGTTCGACCCCATACTTCAAATGGTCAGACAGTTGACTCCAACTTGAATCTCCATCCGCACATCTCCAGCAGCCGCATATCCGGCCGCTTCCAACATCCGGTCAGTTTTATATTCAACCAGGTTTACCCACCACCCTCGGTTCAATCAATACCGTATTCCCGAGGCAATTATCCCTTATCTCATGCTCCTACCTGCCCCACCCATACGGATATTGGCTCCCATGCTCAAGCTGATGTTCTACCACCACCACCGGTTCAGTTACCTCTCCATTTACACGCCTGCGTACACTTGGCTCCAGCCTCGCCCATCCCTAGTATACCCCGACTTGCTTTCAGTAGAGGCTGCAGCATCAGATCCCATCTTCCCTGGCTCCGACGCTCGGTCTTCGTTCGCGTTGGGTCGTGGTGCTGATGCAATGGAGTTATAACCAACTGTGCAGGTGATCGCTAAACGCAACCTGGAGGTTAAGGCAAGCGGTAGGGACCCCGACGAAAATTGACCGAGCCGGTTGGCCTTTTGATCCGTTCTCCTGACTTCTTTGGTCGGATGGCAACAATGATTGGGTCCACTTCAGGCCGCTGAGCCTGGCAAACGGGATGACGGTAACAGATGCCCGGGATTGCGCAGCTAGGAGGCTTCGTCTGGGCAATAGCGGGTCGAGATCTCACCGTCGACGACGCCGCTCCCGAGAAGCAAACAAGCGCAGGCCGGCTGAGCTCAACGAGAGCCCCAGAGGATTGCTCTACAATTCTCCAGTCAGGAATTTGCTTCCCCGATTCAGGGAATGAGAACCCCTGTTAGACCCCGGTCGACGCAAGTCAACCCCTGTTGGAAGACACCTTTTACGGCGGAAGATAATGGCTCAGCCCATACCCGTTCGATCTACAGGTCCCAGGGGAATCAAGAGTTATATGGCCGTATGGACTTGAGGTCCACGTCAACATTATGTACGGCAATATGGATGATGATGGGCGTGTCAGACGCCGTCAATGTGTAGGGCTTTCTATTCCATGGCTCCACCCCCCGGTCCGGGGCGGCGGAGTGGTTTCCGAAACGTTGCAGGCCGGGCTCTATTGCTGATTTTAACGGCCCTGGCGATCAAGTTCGTGCGTAAGTTTCATCAATTCCAAGGTGGTGAAGGAAGCCCGCTATATGTACTTTGAAAAGGCAAGCAGCTGGAGGAGACTTGACCGATTTTGCTAGTCAAGTGGAAACCGCAGTGGCGGAGTTGAACCCATGGATGATTCTCAGCAGGCAATCCCATATGGCTCCATATAGCCCTCCCCCCGCGCTGGCTATCATTACCAGGATTTCATCCCTTCACCCCCGACCCACATACGAGGGAGGCTCCCAAGGTTCACCCCGGATTATGCTAATGCCGGTGAGGCCAATGGCAGTGAAGCGCTCACAAGAGTCGGGACGTCGTCCGTAAACCGCCGGCCGGGGACCATCGGTCGGTGATGACATCCCCCGATTCCCGCACAGCAGGTGAGTTTAGCAGGCGCTCCAACCGATCTGCAGCAGAGGCTATGCAGTACGCGGCAGTGTCCTGCAACTTGTAAACTCCCCCATCCCCCGGGCCCCAAAACCAGATGGTCCCGACAAGACCAAAAGCACTGTGCATACCATGCGTTGCGCCAGCCATGATACCGAGGAGAAATGTACCCAACTTGTGCCAACTCCCTGGAAGATTTGCTAAACCTCCCGGCAAGTTGAGAAGTGTGTTGGGAAAAGAGAAGAGACGAGAAAAATACCGATTAGAGGGACCATAGGCGTTCTCACCAACGTTCCGATCGTTCTGATCGTGAAGGACGCTCCGATCGGTCGGGGTCCGAGAGGAGAGATGACCGAAGAGATCCCGATCCCCCAGCAAGCAGCCCGGTCGGCAGGCAAGCCGACGATCCACGTTATCTTTGGTGGATTGGATGATGCTTCCCGACCGAGGGAGAACTGCCCGGTCGCCATAGTGGATTCCCGAGATACCGGGAAGAGGCAAAAAATGGAGGCCATAACCTTCTCTCTTGAATATCAACCTAGCAGCGGTGATCACGGCATGGAGGCACTCGTGGTCACCATTGACGTCAAGGGACAGACGTCCAGAGGGTTATGGTGGGCACTGGAGCAGTGTCAAATTGTCCTTTATTTGGACGTGTTCGAAAAACTCAAGCTAGACAAGCGCGAGTTGACCCCGGTCGGTGTACCCTTGTCCGGATTCACCGAGGCTCTTATATATCCCGAGGGGAAAATTTACGCTCCCAGTCGAGATCGGCACCCCACCCGAAGTCGATCAAAACGGAGATGGAATTTGTTGTGGTCAATCTACATTGCATCCACCAACATCATCTTAGCCGCCCCGCCATCATGAAGATCGGTGGGATAATTTCAATGCCTCATCTCTGCATGAAATTTCCCCACTCCAAATGGGGTCGGTGTTGTCCAGGGCGATGTCCAATCCGCCCGGAAGTGTTACACCCGAGCCGTGAATAGGCGTGACTCTGACACGTCTTCCCCGGGTGAACAACGATCGTGAAGGAGGTCTCCAATGATCGGAAGGAGCAGCCGAGCCTTCCTGAGGAGATAGAAGAAGTTCCCCTGTCCGAAGATCAACCCGGACAGGAAGATTAAAATTGGCCGGGCCCTCACCCCCGAGCTCCGAGCAGAAATTTTGGCGATCCTACGGGAGTTCGCTGATATTTTCGCGTGGGGACCCGAGGACATGCCCGGGATCGACTGGACGGTCATTTGCCACAAATTAGCCGTCGATCCCGCAGCAAAGCCGGTCGTGCAAAAGACCCCGGCACCTTTCATCCGATCGCCGCGAGTTGTTCGCGAGTAAAGTCAGAGAAGATGGCGGCGATCGAGCACATCCGACCAGTTCATCTAACCCCGAGTGGGTGGCTAACATTGTCTTTGTTCCTAAGCCCCCAGCGTGGAGGATGTGCATCGATTTTACCGATCTCAACAAAGCCTGCCCGCTCGACCCGTATCTATTGCCAAGTATCCATCCAGATGGTCGATGAGATGGCAGGGGCTGAGTTGATGAGTTTCATGGATGCATTCAAAGGGATATCACCAAAATATGATGCACCATGAGGATGAGAGGCAAGACAGCCTTTGTTACCCCAGACGGGTTGTTGCTACCAAGTGATGCCGTTCGGTCTACGCAACGCTGGAGCTACTTATCAACGGATGGTGAATATGCAATTTGCCGATCTGCTAGGGCTGAATGATGGAAGCATATAATTGACGATATGTTGGTCAAGAGTCGGGATCGGTCCAACCCACACTCGGGACCTCTGGGAATGCTTTTAGATCATGAGGAGGTACCAATTGAGGTTGAACCCGACCAAGTGCACGTTCGCGGTTCAAACGGGTAAATTTCTTGGCTATATGATGACGAAAAGGGGAATCGAGGCAACCTGGCTAAAGTCAAGGCAATTCTGGACATGCAACCACCTTCTACCGTTCGGGAAGTCCAGCAATTGACCGGTCGGTTGGCCGCACTCAGCCGGTTTCTCTCCAAATTAGCCGAGCGCGCTTTACCGTTCTTTAAGGTATTGCGCAAAGTAAATGGATTCGTCTGGGATGATGAATGCCGAGCGGCCTTCGATGAACTAAAGGAATATCTCATGTCATCGATAGTGCTCTCGAAGCCGGAGCTGCGGGGAAGCGAGTTAGACGTGTACTCGGCCGTCTCCGATCCGAGTAGTAAGCGGCAGTGTTTTGCCGAACCCGGAATCCCGGAAGGCGGTCCAGCCGACCGGTGTATATTGTAAGCGGGCCAACCGGCGGCCTACAGGTCCTCCCCGAGCTCCCGGTACTCCCGGCTTGAGAAGGATCGTCTATGCCTCTATACATTTGCCGCGAAAGAAGTTGGCTCCCTATTTCGCAAGGTCCGAGCCAATTCCGGTGTTGACCGATCAGCGATCGGGCCCCAGTCCCTCCCCGCACAGGCTTCATCATCGGACCCCGCCTAGTCAGAGTGCCGTTATGTTGACCGCAATATGCAAAAATAGAATACCGGACCTCCGACCAGCCATACAAAGGTCCAGGCCCCTTTGGCAGATTTCTTGGTCAAAGTGTACCGGCCCCGGCTAACTCCGACGCCCCCAGAGGTCGAGGACCCCTGAGGTCGAGTGGTGGTCGTTTGGGCCTACTGATGCTCCAGCAGCAGAAAGGGGCCCCTGGAGGAGGAAGTAGGTGTCAATGAGCCCGGAGGATTCAAAGTTTATTTTGCGTTGAATGTACCCAGTTCTAACGCTGACGAAATAATGAAGCCGAATAGAAGCTTTGTAAATGGCTTGCAATGCGCTCGGGACCTTGGGGCTGGAGTATATCCGGCTCAAACAGATTTCAACACTCGTGGTCGGGCCCAGGTCCCTCGGTGAGCTACGAAGTCATGGAGAGGCGATTAGCAGTTGTCCGGGACCTCGAATGGAGAAGCCTGCTTTGTTCCGGGGGGGTAATAGCGTCCTGCACGTACCCCGATTGGATAATGCCGATGCGGACATCTTGTCCAAATTGCTCAAAGACGCCGGAACACATGTCGAAGAATAGCTAGGATTTTGGTGATCCCGAGGCACACCCTATCCATAGATTGCCGGTCGTCCCAATCCCAACTGGCAAAGAAGGCAATTGGATCACTGATCTGAAGGAATTCCTCGAGCACGGTCGGCTCCAGACGACCCCAGCGTGCTCGGAAGGCCAAGTTACAGAGCAAGGCCAGATTTCAAGTTTTGGACGGTCCGTTTAATAGCAAGCGCTCCCTTATGGCGGACCCCTTATGCTTTGTTTTGACGCATTTGAGGCAGATATCGTCATGAAGGAATTGGGCACTGCCCAGGCATTTGCTCTTTCCCATCAAGGAGGCTGATCGTTGGCAAGACGGATCGATGTTGATCCGGATATTATTGGCCGTCCTTCCAGCTGGATTGTGAGAAAGCTCGCTAGGGGATTGTGAGACGTGCCAGCTGTTTGCGCGGGATGGGCCTGGAGCGACGGTCAGCTTTTAATCAACCCGTAAGCCGACTGGCAATTCCTTTCCAAGGTGGGGGTGGATATTCTGGGACCATTCCCGTTCCAGCTTGCGGACCCGGAGAAAGTTTCGTTATTGTTGCCAGTCGATTAGCTTTTCCAAGTGATCGAGGCCGAGCCATTAGCAATCACATCTCAGCAATGTGTCTCGGTCCTATGCGCAACGTGATTTCCCCGCTTGGCGTGCTATGCATCTTATCAACCCGAAAGCGACCGTCCAGTTTGTGAGCCAATATTTTCCAGAATTTCCTAGCCACCCGATCCAGGACAACCCACATCCGATCGTCGGTGGCCCTTACCCGCAAGGGAAATGGGCAAAGTGGAGAATGCCCAAATCGGTACGATTCTGGAGGGTATGAAAAAGAAGCTAGCACTCCGGAGGTCGTAGGTTGGGCCCCTGATGAAGTTGCCTTATGTCTGTGGACTTATCGGACGACCGAGGGAAGCAGACTTGGAGACACCGTTTGCCCTTGCTCCTTACCGGAGCTGAGACCGCGACTCCCCGATTGAGGCTTGGATCCCGAACCGGCTCCGAGAACGTACCATACAAATGCGCAGAGGGGATGAGACTCATGGTCCGTGGGATCTCGACGGAGGTCGAGAGAAAAGAGAGAATTAGCCGCTCAGGCCACATGGCGGAGTATTAGAGCCGTGTGAGAGAGGCACAAAGGATCCGGGTCAATCCTCGTTATTTCAGGTCGGGGATTATGTTGCTACGTGGCGAGAAGCTAGTCAACCTTTGGAAGGAGGAAAATTGGCACAAAATTGGGAAGGGCCGTACGTAATCAACGCAGTAGTGCGACGAGAAACATACCGACTGGAGACGACGACCGGTCGGGTAATCGAGGGGACTTGGAATTCTGAGAACCTCGTTATGTTTAGGCATTAGCCTATTTTTTTTTACATTTTGACGAAGTGGGGGGGCTCGACCTGCACGTTGGTCTCGTTCGTCGTTTCCATTGTAAATCACTTGTAAATATTTTCCTAACCGTCTGCGAACGGGAGAATTCAATGTATATACGATCGGTATTGCTCGACCGTTGCATAAAGCGGCCCCGATCGGTTTTTCTCATTGCCTTGATTAGAAGTAGAGTAGATTACTTTGCTCATCATCAAATTTCGCTCGAGCATCGCCCGATCGAGATTCCGCACTAACGACCAAGGGGGCTCTGCGCTCCATATAACCTCTCCCGCAGTTTTTACTGACATGGGTATACTTAGGCTCTAATAGCGTTCCTTATTATGGCTCTAATAGCCACTCAGAACTCAACCGGCCGACCACGTCGACCGTAATTCGCGCTCCTCTTCGGCGGACATCAGGGTCACGCCACCGATCGGGAAAGCCAGAGCTCACAGCTAATTTCCCCGATCCGTCCAACTTCTATCAACTATTGCACCCACTCGTGCCTCGAGCGCACAATAGTGTGGGGGCTAGGATTAAGGAAGTAACAAGGCCTAGTGATCGGGATACCCTGGAGAAAGGCTGGATTTTCAAAAAATTACAACAAAGGCCAAGAGGTCGGGCCAGAGCGGATAGGCCGTTAAGCGTGATATGTCAGGCCAGTCGGTCGGAGTGTTCACGACCAAGCCGTTAGGCCATATGTTCGGGCTACGATTACATGCATGCAAACAAATATGAAGCATAAAGAAACGAGCGAAAAGACTTAATAAAAGTGAATTGTCATTAAAAAAAGCGCCCGGTACAAAACGGGACCGGGCTCCCGATCAAGTCTACTTACAAAAAACAAAATGAAGAAAACACAAGCTATTTCTTCGTAGTCCTCGGCATCGCTCGGGTTGGTTTCGACCTCACCGGTTTTGCAGCAGCAGCCCCGCTCTGCTCAGCAACGACCCCCGCATCTTCTGGGCCAAACGGGTCTAGACCGGGGTCGGCAACGGCAAACGGGAGGGTGGTCAGGACAATCT
>VALG01015014.1:10000-12500 GCA_009835305.1 Ipomoea purpurea | reverse complement strand
GCGGAACGAGGGGCCCAGGTTGCGGACTAGTTGCGGAAAGTTGCGGAACGAGGCGCCCAGGTTGCGGAAAGTTGCGGAACGAGGGCCCAAGTTGCGGAAAGTTGGGGTGGTGCCCAAGTTGCGAAAGTTGGGTACGGTGCCCAAGTTGCGGAAAGTTGGGGTACGTGGGTGCCCAAGTTGCGGACTTATGCGGAACGAGGGTGCCCAGTTGCGGAAAGTTGCGGAACGAGGGTGCCCAAGTTGCGGACTTATGCGGAACGAGGGCGCCCAGGTTGCGGAAAGTTGCGGGACGAGGGGCCCAGGTTGCGGAAAGTTGCGGAACGACCCAGGTTGCGGACTTATTGCGAATGGAGGGCGCCCAGTCTTGCGAAAGTTATTATTTTTCCCACGCCGATACCACAAAGAAGGATGAAGTAGAAAGGAAGGAATAAAAAGAATTTTCCTCAAAAAATAAGTCTCCAACTCTGATTTTATAAGAGGAATTGATTGACTGTGGTAACCATACTCAATATTTCTTTGCATCCCTTTATCCATTTGTTGTCCACCATCAACCAGAGTGCTACTTTCAACATTGACTTCATTATGTCCACTAGCAGAAGCATCTTGATTATACAAGTTCACCATAATCAAGATATAAATCTTCTAATGCCTTTTTCACCTTCTCCACATTCTTTTCAACATCAACTGGTGTTTTATACAATAAGAGAAAAGTTATCTTAATACCATTTAATTTCATCATTGGATCTAAAACACATGCAATAGACATTAACAAATTACACTCCCCACAATATTTGTCAAATTTTGCTTTCATAGATTTGCCATATCACTCATGAACATGTCAAAACACTCAGTTGCATTATCAATAACCTTTTTCACCCCTTCGAATTTCAGTTAGATACAAGTAGAAGTAGGTAATCACTACCTGATATGGACATGAGTGGGCATCATTAAAAAACCTCCAAAAGTTTACAAACCTTCTCAATCTTGTCCCAATCCTCAAATGATGGTGCATACTTATAATGTGGCTCTTTTTTCATTGTAATATGAAAATGCATGCTTAAATTTACTTGCAGTACACAACATCAAGAATGTGGAGTTCCATCTTGTTGGACAATCAAGAATAAGTTTCCTTTCTTTCAATTATTTTAATTCAACAACTTCATGGAATGACTTTAGGCTTGCATCTAAAGAATTTATAAATTTCACACTTTCACGAACATTGTGAATGACATCTTAAATAGTGTTAAGGCCATCTTGCACAACAAATTCAGAATGTGAGCACAACACTAACATGAAAAAGTTGCCCACCAAGTACTAACTTACTGCTCAATGAGATTTTTCTTTCAAACTTCTAACACAAGAGTCATTGTAAAGATGCATTATCAACAGTTACTGAGAATATTTTATTATCAATGTCCCATCCTCTCAAACACTTGAAAATATCATTTGCTATATCTTTTCCCCGTCAAGGAGGAGGCACTTTGAAAAAATTCAAAACTCTCTTCTGAAGGATCCAACTTGCATCAACAAAATGACATGTCACAACATGTACTCAAACTACTTGGTGACTTGGCTTCCACATGTCTGTTAATGCTAACCTTACTCACATTATTCAAAATCTTTTTCAAAATATTTTTTTCAACTTCATATAATTGCAAACAATCACTTCTTCCTGTTTTACGACTGACTCTTCTAAAATTTGGATTTGGCATATTCAAAAGCCCACATGAACATGTCATCCTCTACGATGCTAAATGGTCGCTCATGCACCATGATTCCACTAGCATAATCTCTCTCATATTTTCATTGGAGTATTTAGCATTAGGAACAATAAAATGATTACCACCAGATTCACTAGGCGGGCGAAATTGTATCGTTGTTTGCTTATTTTCTCGAGAGATATGTAACTTGCTTTCCACTAGTAGAGTATTTTTTCCTTACAATACAAACACACTGTTTCTTTGTACCATTAGCAAGTACAATTTCTTCAAAATCATTCTATACCGCAACTGTTTTTTTATGCTTTTTTGTTAAGATTGAATCATTACCAACCCTATTTGATTCTCAGAATTGTTACTTTCAATGGTTGACTTGAAGAAATTGATGGAGTTGTAGTTTGTAACTTGCACATTAACTTCTTCAGGAATAGATTCATTTGTATTTTTACTTTTATCCATATAATTTTTAAATATTTAACCATCAATACACCATTAAACAAAGTAACATCTAACTATCTAAGTATCTAATATTAAATATTATAAACAACTAAACATAATTAGTTTATAAAAATATTAGTTTAGATAATAACTTATTGCGTTTGAGGTTAGCCATTATTTGAGGAGGAAACAGTTGGGGCAGGTTGGTGGGCGGCTTTGAAACTTGATATGGCGAAAGCTTATGACAAGATGGAGTGACCTTTTGTGCAACGGGATGATGACTGGTTTGGTTTTGATGATAGATGGTTCCAGCTGTAATGTTGTGTGTGCAGACAGTACGGTAT
>VALG01015014.1:0-5000 GCA_009835305.1 Ipomoea purpurea | reverse complement strand
CATTCGTAGCAGCAGTAGTTCGCGGAAGACTTCGTAGCAAAATCGAGGTTGTTTTGGGCTGAATAATTTTGGACAGTGGGGGCAGCTGCTCCCTGCCCCCATGGCAGATCCGCCTCTGATGCTCTATGAACAAACGACACAATCAGGCTTGCAGAATGGATCGCCGGACCTTCTTGCATGCACGATTCGTTAGAAGGCAGATATTTAAGCGGGCTTTGGTTGTGACTGCACATTTTCCGTCAAAAACACAAGCATACAAGAACTTCCTCTAAGCAGCAGCAGTCAGCTCCATGTTCGCTGGCGTCAGTTTTCGGAGTAGATAGAGAGATGACGAATCATAAACACGAATAGTGCCCTTGGAAAAAATGGATACGGAAATGTCGTGCATGGGTTTTTTGGATACGGAGTTCGACTCTCTGTTATTGAAAGCCGGTCTCCCCAAATCCAAGTTTTCATTTTTTTTTTGGAGAAATAATTTATTTTTTAACAGAAAGAAATTAAAAATTTGTAAAGCGCAGCACACAGTGATGTCGAAACTGAAGTTGTAACACAAACAATCTGTAACGCAGAGCGGGCAAACAACCCTAATCTGCGAGGCACTCTCAATTTGAGAATTTTCCTAAATCCACTAAAAGCTCAATATTTAAAGTAACACTTTTGGAACTTGAGATTACATAGTAGAATAATCTTTCCTATCAAACTATTGATACCTAAACACATGGTACTACTTTCTAGGGGAAATTTAGTATCGCTATTCTCAAAGACTCCCATCACCTCACAAACTTAATGTTGAATGGCTTGAATTCTACAATAAAGGACAAGCCTTATTTATAGTAGCTATTCCTAACAGATTCGTGAATAACAAAGCTATTCCTGATCAAACTAGAACTAGAAAATCTTCAATAACAATTCCTTTTAGAACTAATATTCTTTAATAGTTATTCCTCTCAGGACTGGTATTCCTTTATAGAACTGAAATTCTTTTTGCACATAACTTTGACATAACATTTTGAGTCAACATCTCCCCCTTTGTCAAATTTTTGGCAAAATCCTTATCTCATAGTGGCTGTATTTCATATTCTTCTCTCCCTTAATTGATTCCATGTATCTCTTTCATCGATGAGTGCTGTCTTGAATTTCTGTTTGTGACTTCATCACTGTTCATGAGCTAAATGTGTTGACTGCCATATAACATTGAATATCATCTATTCAAGTTAAATAAACAAAGAGCACACTGCTTCTTTTCTTGACAGCTACAAAAAGAAACTTAACATAAAATGTCAGCTGTTTCAAGTTTCACTTTCACAAAGAGAGCACATAAGCTTCTCTTCAAACTTAAAAAAAAAAAAAATCTTTTCAAATTACACATCTGCATCGATCACTCCGAGCAGCACACCAAACAATATTCAAGGATGACGTAGAATATCGTAGAGTAGTGATAGACGATATGAACGATATCGGAACGAATCTCCAGAAACAACCCTCCTCCATCAAACGGTCCAATCGAATTCGGAAGAATCGTTACTGGAGAATACAACTTCCCCGGAATCTAGTGCAGTCAGATTTCGAAACCCAACATCTTCCGAATTAGCATTTCCGATTTAAAAAAAACAGCCGATGCATGCATCAATATAATCATTAACTATTAGTAGTAAGTATAAATGTATGTAAATCGCATATGGTATATACGAATATACGTATTATATGCAGTTTCTTTCGGGAGTTCGGGAGCGGCCAGCGAGGGAGGAGACTATAAAATAAATAACACGTAAGAATGAGAGTGACGGAGTTACGGTGACAGACCGATGGCATTTGCGTAATTCCACTGCTTTTGTTTGCTCGCCGGGTTTTTCTTTCCTCCTCGCCGAGAAAGCAACCTTTCCGTAATTTCCAAATTTCACCCGCATAGTTTTTTGAGACAGTAAAATTGTACTAGTTTCATTTGTTTTTGGACTTTTGTATCATAGGTTTAAATACTTCATTATTTATTTGTCTATTTTTATATTATACTATTTGGAATTCAAATTTTTAACAATTTTTATTTTGGGTGGCAAAAAAATGTACATTAAATTTGGATCAAATTCTACTGATTTGTCTTGTCACTCCTCCTAGTGCATCCGGCTTGAAACATTTCTCCTAGTTTGTCTTGCTGGCTGCCACCTAAATCTCAGTCCTTAAGTCTTCTCTTAATCAAAGTTTGCGAGAAAGTTTGTACATTTAATTCCCCTGTCCTCAAACTGTGGGAAAATAAGTTTCTTAAGTCCATGATGAAGAGTTGGTGAGAACTAGGTCTCTCTTTCAATTTCAACATCATTTTGGTCCCACCCTCCGTATTTGACCAAGTTGAAGTTTCCTCTCGAAGTCTCCAAAGCTCTTGCCATGAAGTTATTTTTATGCCCTTAACTTTCAACTGCGAACCCACATATCCCAGTGCCCAAAAGATGGCTCTCTTAACAAGCCTTCAGCTTAGCATTAGGCCAATTGGACTCTGGAGTTGTTCTTACGAGCCCCATATGTGTTGACCTTTCGTCATCTTTTTTAGGAGGAATCTATGCCACCCATCCTAATGTTGCTTCCCCCTCATAAAGTGTTCCTCCTGAAGGCAACCTCCCAGCAACTTGTGCTCCCTAGCGTCTTCTTGATTTCCTAAACCCCACACACTGTGCACATTTCAAATCTCCCAAATGTTAAAACAAACTTGGTATTCACACCACCGCCATCAACCTATACTTCCTTTGTTGACATTGTTCCCCTTTAAGCCAGCGACCCGACCAACATGTGAGTACAAGCTTGGAAGAAATCACCACAGGCGCACACCTCCACACTCTTTGCAAGGTGGCAATCCTAGAAGAAATGAGTGAGGGTCTCCTTGTCCCGACAAACCCGGACCAATGTCATCGAGAGGCTATTCTTCCATAACCAACCATAAGGTCATCCTGACCCCACTCCACCACAATGCCCTCCTAAACCCAAGTAGCATCATCCTTGTCCTCTAGACCCCCCTAAAAAATCAAGGTATAGCTGACTTGATTGGTGAAAAACCTATACTTGAGGATGGCCAAACTAAGTTTACCATGGACCTCCAATCCGTATCTATGTAAATCATCTCTCATGGAAAAACTTCTTGCAATGTTGCGAATACCTCATCCGTTAGGTATCAAGGAATGAAGGCAATTAACCCTTGATCTAACAATGTTGTCTGGGACATCCACTTCCCTACCAAGCTATTAGTTGACTACCACCCACCAATCCGACAAAGGTTAATTGAGTTGCCTGCTACCAATCCGCCTATAGGCACCCATCTCTACCCAACGAATCCTTCAATTCATAAATATTCCACCCAGCCTCACGACATATTGGTGGGCCACTACTCCTAAAAAAGTCTCCATCCCCGAGTCCCGAATGTACTTATCCCACAACACTAAACCCAGAGCTTTATCATGATTATGAGAACCGCTGACATGCTAAGTCCCCAAGCAATGTGGTGAGTTCCTTGCTTTCCTAAGAACGCATTCTTCCACGCTTGCAAGACACACAGACATCATCCCAGTTAACCAAGTGAATCATCTTCTTTTTCACTCAAAGTTTTCCAATGACCCAAAGCTTTATCAAGATTCATGAGAACCTGCCAATGCTAGTTTCCCAAGCATGTAGGTTAAAGTCCATTGCCCTTCTAAGAGCATCCTTATCGTTGGGGATATTAAGGAGAATGTAAGAGTGAGTAGGAAAGAGAATAATGTGGGAGGGGAGGGGGAAAAAAATCAAAACTATTTTATAACATAAATATAAAAAATACATGTCATTTCCTCTATTGGTTCACTTCTCCTCCTATCCATTAATCTTTTTTTGGACCCAGAGAATATCTCAACCTTTGCAGATGCTCCCCAACCCCCTTGTTCTCTCCTGCTACCGATGCATTTTGGCCTCAAAAAGTAGTGAATTCTCCCCCCATTTCCTCCTCTGGATGTAGAATGCTCCTAAGACCCCAATCCTCCACGCTTCAGCACACAGACATCCTCCCAGTTACTAAGTGACCCTTCTTATTAGTCAAAGTTTTTCCCAATGAAAATTTTTACAGAGTTTATAAATGAAGTAAAAAAGTCATTTTCTAAATTATGGAAAACTTAAACGCCTCCCTAAATTAATGGGACTCAAAACTTGAAGCCTTTCTTAATGGAAAGCAACAATGATGCGATTAAACGCACAACAATATCCATTGAAACTTAAAAGCAAGAGATAAATACTATGAAAAAAAACGACTAACCACGACATATTTATATCCAAGCTTTTCATTAAATATTTAAAAAAAAAAAATTAAAAAGTTCAAATGGATGATTTTGATAAATTTAAAAAGGGGGGAAAGCGGTCAAATAGACCCTCCAAATAATGCACGAAATTGCAATTAGAGTACTCTTGCTTGAACTTTTGAAAGCCTGCACTTAAACACTTTTAACTTGTCGCTTGGTTTGGTGCCATTTGGACTCAAATAAACCCGGTTAGTGGCCTATAATAACAGGTTCATTAAGGGTTCCAACGGTACTCCAGTGAGAAAATCAACGACCTATATACATCAGATATTGTTAGAATAATCATAAATATTTTGATATTCTATTAATTATTTTGCACTATATAAAATTTTATAAATAACTTTACTAAATATATAGTTTCTTTCGTATATCACCACGGTTGAATACTAAGATTAAATCAAACACATCAATAGAATCAAAATAAGACGAAGTAGTTAATTTCTTTTATTTATAATACTATATATATATATATATATATCACCAGCTCATCAGTTATGAGTATACTATATACTAATATTATATAAGCGTATATATATAATACAAAGAATTTATCAAATAAAAAATGTTTTTAATGTGTAAACTCATATAAATCATAATATGTTTGACTTAATTTTCATTCCCATTAAAAAGAAATTATTAACTAGAGTTCGAGTCCCACAATGGCATTTTGTCTTACCAATCCCCATCTATTCA
>VALG01015013.1:0-33398 GCA_009835305.1 Ipomoea purpurea | reverse complement strand
CATCAATTCCATGCTACAAAGAACGCCTTTTCTTCTTCCTCCCTTCATTAGCTGCAAAACCTTGGAGCGGGTCTGGCGTCGAAATTCATAAATAACCGAAATCGCTCGCTGCTTTTTTAGTTTTACCAGCTGAATGATTGGTTTTATTCGTTGAATTTGTGTTCTTTTGCGCGCAGAGATGTTCCGGGCGGTGCGTGTTTATCGGATAACCGGAGGGAGTGAAGAAACAGAGGAGAAGAATACCTGCTCAGCAATCGGAAAGATAAGAGCTTTGGGGAAAATGGAGGGTCCAGAGTGCCTAACATTGTACGGTTCGATGTTTCAGAGCAGCGCGCGGGGGTTAACAATGGCGTCTGAAATGCGTCTATGTGTTCGACTCTCTCCGCACCCAATCTCCGCTTGTTGATTTCTGTGACACGAATGGATTCCGATTTCTCAGTAAGCTGAACTCAACTTTTTTGTGTTGGATAGTTATTGTTTATTAACTTTTTGATGTTCATAGTTTCTGTTTGTTTTTTGCCTTTATTTGTTTTAATTTGGCTGTGAATTTGAAGTCTGTATTGGATAGTAATCACTAATCACAGTGAAGGAAGGGGATAATTAGTTGTGTGTGTGTGTGTATATATATAAATATATATGAGCAATGTAATGTTCCTAATGCCAACAAAATAAAAAGCAAGAACCTAATTGTGTTTGTTTCTATGTTCTTCTTACTCGAAATAAGTATGTAGCTATCTATGATTTGATGATGGTTGAGTTATTTGTAATGTATAGATGTGCGTATAGCCGTTATATGCATTGGTTGTAACGTGTGGAGTGCCACCAAAGCAAAAAGGAGATGTGTAGCCTTCTCGCAATCTAGTTCGTATGTACCTTGCATTGTGTGATTAAATTGTTACTATAGTAGGCATTCTTGCTCGATTGGTCCTAAATCTTGTAGTGATGAGTATAATTACATAAAGCTCCATTAATGGATGCTTGCTAAGATTCATATATTTGCATTTCGATCCGATATTTATGAAGAATGAAGAGCTATACCTTGCCATGGCTAATAAAGGAGGTAGACGGTAGTTCTCCAAATAGCAAGCAATAGTTATGGACCTATGGTATATCTAAAGGCTTCTTTTGAAGTATCTAATCGTGTTTATCCCATCTATACCCATATTAGCTTGATTATTCAGTGTTGTAAAAATCACCTAGGCGGCTGCTTATGTGCCCCTAGGCGGAGGGGATTTTACCCTTAGGCGGCATTAGTCGGTTGACTAGGCGGCCTAGGGCCTGAGCTCGGCCAACTCGGGCAAGTTGTTTTTTTTTTTTTTTTTTTCGTTGGGTGTGAATTGCTTTAATATATTATTACTTGCACGCCTAGCGCGCCCGGGGTGGCTGACTCGCGCTAGCGCCTTCTACAACTTGTTCCTTTGCATCGTATGTACTTGGTATATGTATATGTATATACTTCATATAGATACATTACTATATCTAGAACTCGTATACATACATAACTATATAATATCTATATATAACTATTAATACATATATCTACTAATTAATAAAGTAATAAAACATATACTATTAATATAATGTCTTTAGGGTTGGTCAACCTTTTGAAAGACTATATGGTTTTGCTGCATCTGACGGTTTTGCACCATCAAAGTCTTTTGTTTTTCTAAATTTGGGGTAAACCCGTTCCAATCCTTAGATAACTCATTCAACCTTCAATTTCGTAGCCTTCGTTTCAACTCCATGCTCTAATTTCTGACAGACTGACACATTCCTAAATTTTTGTCTCTAGAAATTGTAGATTGGTTTTCCAGGATTTGGTTAATGATCTGCATACCATATCAAAGCTTGCTCGGAGTGCGGAAACTACAGATTCAGAGCAAAGTCTCCTCACCGAAGCATGTAGTGAGCAAGAATTTTAGTAAGCACCCAATGGAAATGACAACCAGTGTTCGTTTTCTGGATCTAAACTCTATACCAGACTCCGATGCTGACGAGAATAATGGCATATCAGGTAAACTTTGATGTCAGAAAATGCTCGTTAATTTCTGAATCATTTATGTCTAAATAGTTTCCCATATTTGCCTATATTATGCAGCGATATGATCTCGTTCTGGCATTAGTAAGTACTTGATTTAGAAAAAGTCGAGAATGATGAGAATCGATGTTTATCTCCTAAATTGTGGAAGTACATTCCATTGTTTAGAAACTGATGTTTAAATACCGACCTGCAATATATTGAACTATCAAGAGCATTACTAAGTATTGATCTTATGGCCATGTTTGGTTCATGGAATAGGTCAGGAAGAAATAACATTCCTTAGAATAGACCTATTCCATTGGTTTGGTATGATCATTTTTCATGGGAATAATATTCCTAGGATGAGCTATTACCTTTGCCAGGGGAATAGTCATTCCTAGGGGGCCTTGGTATTAGCTATTCCCATGCCTTGGGAATAGCTTTTATTGTTTGCAAATGTAGTGTACACGTTTTAACTGTATGTGAACCAGTGTTGAAAAAGACGCTAGGCGCACATTTTTTATTATTGTTAACTTTTCTTTTTTTAAGGTTATTCGCCAAACCGACGTCGTTTGGGCAAATAACCTTTTAAAAAAACCCGGGTTTTGGCCGCCTAGATTGCGGAGGAGGCCGATTCCGCGTTCCTCGATGCGATTTTTGCAACATTGATGTGAACGAGGTTAAACATGGGAGATTGTTGGTTATGACTTGTGTAGAACCTAAGAAACGAAGGGCAGCACCCGAAGATATAGCAAGGATTGCTTTGGAGGATCTCGCCAAGTATTTTGACTACCAATTACCGAAGCTTCAAAAAGCCTGAAAGTCGGGCTTACAGTACTCAAGAAGAAGTGCAGAGAATTTGGTATCCCTCGGTGGCCACACAGAAAGATCAAGTCTCTGGATAGACTCATTAGTAACCTACAGGTCTGTTCTCTTCGGTTTAGTACACGTTCACCATTATCCTGTAATCCGTTCGTTTTGCAATTCACGGAAATGCACGAAAATCTGCAGGAAGAGATGCAGCAGCAACGGGAGGACGACGAGGCTACAGCCATGGCAGTGTCGAAGAAGAAACGAATGATAGAATTCGAGAAGAACACGGATAGAGAAGAAGCCCTCGATGGACATACGAGAAGAAACCAAGAAGTTTAGACAAGACGTTTTCAAGAGAAAGCACAAAGCCAGAATTCTCGAGAGGGAGAGCCAGAACCGGAATAACGCAACTTTGTCATTATCATAAGATTGATCTTCACTCTTCAATCTTTCATCTATTGGTGAATGTTTGTGGAGCAGAAGTTGTGAGTTCTTTCTGATGTCTCTTATTCTTTTTTTCCTTTCATTTTCTTGTGTTTTCTTCTTCTAGTATTTATGGATGTCCTGTTTTGTGCATTTGTTTCATATTTGTGTAGTATGTTTGGATGAATGTATAAGATGTTCAGTTAAAATTTTGATTTTTTAAAAGGAGTAAGTTTTGTGTAACACCATCCCACCCGAGATTGTAACTTTCCAAAAGACTGAATCCCCAGTCCTAAGGGCCCCCCACCACTCTGACAGAGCATGTGGGAGGATGTAAATCACGGTGACTCAATGAGTTAGTAGGCAGGAAATTTGTCCACTTTAGACGTAATTCTCATACTGCCGCCGCCGAAGTTCGAACTTTGGTATCTTACCCCAAATACTGCCTACTAAACTATTGAGCTAAGTCCCATGCTGGTAAATTACAATAACTCAGAATGTAAAATGACTTCGACCAATAATAATAATTGTTTAAAAAAAAATAATAATTGGAAGGTGCAAAATGATTGCATATTGCCGGTTTTGAATATTCAAACCCTAATTTATTGAATTCATGTGCGTATTGTGTTTCACTTCAAAAGGTACTCTTTCGCAAAGGTCAAGGTTGTCCCCGTCGTTGACGTCCAAAAATAAATACCCTGGTCTTTAAAATAAAAAATAAAAAAATTAAGAGCTTGGACTAATTCTTACTCCGTACACTAAAAAAAAAAAACTTTTGACTAATTTGTAAAAATATTATTTGAATTAATTCCTTTTGAGTAAAAAACAAATTGTAGAATGTTATTTTTTTTTTTTCTAAACCACAAGGTGACCCTTATTATTACTTCGTATTATTTTGGACCATGTTACATACCATTGCTTTTACCATTCTTAGTTCTTACCATATAAGATTAAATATTAAAAGTTTTTTTTTTTATAAATAAAACTAAAAAAAGGAACTAAAATACTCCGTATTTAACACTGTCTCATCATAGAATGATTGTTTTACCATATAAGGATATTTAGTATTTTCCTTCTTATTTTACCGCAGAAATGAAATTGCATAATGAGGAAATTTCCCTGGAAACAAAAGTTCATGACTTTCAAGTTGACTGCTTCCAAGCCTTCCATGTCTACCCATTTTATTGTTATTATTATGATTTTTATAAAAGCAAATTTGGTTATAATTCAAGAACACCATCGTCGCCGCTCATGTCGCTGCATTTGATCAGTGTTGGGAAGGAAAGATGTTGGAATAGCAGAAGAGTGTGGTGAGGATAAATGGGGAATTGCTTTGGATACAAGAAAACTGCAGATTCTGTTAATCCTAGCACCACTACCCCCCATACCTCTTCACTCAGGCCTTCTACTCCAGGTTTTCTTCTTTCTCCTTGCTAAAGTTTATCTCTTTTTGGTGATTTCCTAATTCTGGGTATTCAAAGTTTCATGCTTTTCCATGGTTTCTTGTTTGTTGTATACATGTATAGTTAAGGAAACTTCTGAGATGGTGTGGGTGAAACTCTAGACAAAGGATCATGTTGAGTAAAACTCTAGATAAAGGATTACGAGGAGTTAAACTAGTCTAGGTAGGCCAACAAGCAGTTCTCATAGCGAGTTGAACTTGAAATCTTGGGTTATTAAGCCAACTCTTCAATTAACTTGGCTAGAATTGTCCCAAAGTTAGTTTTTTTTTTTTGGGTGATGACCCGCAGTCACTATCCCGAAGGTACGTATCGGGTAAAATCTGTCTTGTGACCCGACTAGGTAAACTAGTGCTAGGTTACCATACCTGACTGGTTTAAACTAAGAAGGCCAATATGCTGTTTCTATGGAGAGTTGTTGAAATTTTGTGGGTTATAAAACCAACCGTCTGACAAACTCGCTAGATTTGCCCTCGAAGTTAGCTTTTCTTGAGATGATTGTAGTTTGTAGGTTGTGATTTCAAGAATTCACATCTTTTTTTTTTTTGGCAAAATTGAGGGAGAGTAATGACTTTATATGGTCAATATTTTTGCATATAGGGACTTCAACAAGCTGGCTTTCAACAGTGGGCAGTGACAATACATGTGCAAATGGAGAGATTTTAGCCTCAGCAAATTTGAAAATTTACAGTTTTGCTGATTTGAAGTCTGCTACTAGAAGTTTCAAGCCTGATTCAGTGCTGGGCACAGGGGGTTTTGGGACAGTGTTTAAAGGATGGGTTGATGAGAACACGCTTGCACCGTCTAAACATGGCGTTGGAATTACTGTTGCCATCAAGAAAATGAACCCTGAAAGTACACAAGGATTTGAGGAGTGGCAGGTACTACAATTCCCCATTTTCTTCATTCTTACTTCTGTCATGTAATCATACATCTTTGGTGTCAAAAATACTTCTGTTCATAGAATACGTTCCTCCGTGACAGATACATTACCGAACATATTTTGAGCATAATATATAAAAATATAAATGTGTAGTCTCACTATCAACTGGTTCCACCTATCTGTTGAATGTTCTTAAACCCTTTCTTATGGAAGTCTGAATTCTGTCGTTTGTGACAGTTTTGTCTATCCCTTTTCTTTCATTAGCGATTGTTGTTGGATGTTGAGAATGATGGTGTTTAATTATTTGGTCTGGAATGCAGTCTGAAGTAAACTTCTTAGGAAGGCTTTCACATCCTAATGTGGTTAAGTTATTGGGGTACTGTTTTGACGATAACGAACTGCTACTAGTGTATGAGTTTATGCAGAAGGGAAGCTTAGAAAACCATCTTTTCAGAAGTAAGGAATTTCGTTTCACAAAATCCAAACCGATGAATAAAATGGTGCACTGCTCTAACGGTTTTCCCCTGCAGGAGCTATGGAACCGCTTTCTTGGGAGATACGGCTCAAAGTCGCCATAGGAGCTGCAAAGGCTCTAGCATTTTTGCACACTTTGCCTAGAAAAGTCATTTACAGGGACTTCAAGACCTCCAACATTCTTCTTGACGGGGTATGATTCTGTGAACTCGTTTTTTTTAAACCATAGACTGCAGGAACGGATATAGTGTTGGCTGCGTGCGTATATTTTTGTTGTTGTCGTGATTCTTTGTGCTCTTTTTGCTTTATAGAATTACAATGCAAAAATCTCGGATTTTGGCTTAGCTAAACTGGGACCTTCTGCTGGAAATTCACACATTACAACCCGAATAATGGGCACATATGGCTATGCTGCACCAGAATACATTGCAACAGGTAAGACAAAACACGTCCTTCAATTGTTTACTTAATACACCTCCCGGGCATATACAGTGGTGGTCATTTTAAAACGTACAGGCCATCTATATGTGGAAAGCGATGTGTATGGCTTTGGCGTGGTCCTGCTAGAAATGTTGACGGGATTGAGAGCATTTGATGCTCAACGACCCTCGGATCAACAGAACTTGGTGGAATGGGCAAAACCGATGCTGACTCAGAGAAAGAAGCTTAAAACCATAATGGATGCTCGGATGGAAGGACAGTATCATTCCAGGGCGGCCTTGCATGCGTCTGAGCTTACGCTCAGATGCATAGATGAAGAACCAAGGAAAAGGCCTTCCATGAAACAAGTTATGGAAACATTGGAACAGATTGAAGCAATGGAGAGGCCCTGAGACTAAATTATGGCCTACTATTACTGGCAAGTTGTTACATACTAGTAGATTCGTTTGCTCATTACTGTAATAATTCAATGCATATGTTGTACATCGTTAAATTCAAATAATTGCATAGAGTATCGCTTGATTTACACTAAGATATTAAAAAAAGTCGATTTGTTTCAGCAGCTGGTTCATTTTTGCCTTTTACTTTCAGCAGCCAGGCCCTTGAGCCATGACACTTCCAGCAGCCAGTTTACTTGTGTATCTGCTGTTTGTCAAGAGCGTGATTGGTAACATTGTTCGGTTAAACGAGAGAGATGAAAAGTATGCAGTTAATATGAGTAATGATGCAGCAGAACCTGCAAATCAGTGTCTGGGCTGGTGGAGGCGTGGCCTGTTACAGAAAACGCGGCCATTTGCTTTCACAAATGCAGCTATTCCCATGCTTATGCTTGCCCAGGCCAGTGAATACAGCAGTTTCCAAGGATCATGTCGAACTGCAGAAACATGCACAAAAGCAAGGTGTTATTTGTTGTTGATGTTGCAGATACATGAGAAATTGTATCAGGATGAATGCTGCTATATTGCTATATTTCCAATCATGAAAACTCACCTTGCCTTAGTGACAAGAGGGCGAAAAAGAACCCAGTCATAATCAGCGCGCAAGCCAGTGGAAATGACTGCAAAGGAGCAAGATTAGTGTTAGGTGAATCTGCATGAACTGTGGAAGATCATGGAAATATCAGAAACAGTTGTTTGCTACATTATTTCTGGCAGCTGTGATGGGTTTCTAATTAAATGCCTGCACGCTGTGATGGGTTTCTGAAAACAACAAATTTAAAGTACTCACAGCAACAGCTTGAAGGCCTGCTCTTTGAGATGCCTTCATAGAGTCGCGGGCAACAGAGACAATGTAATGTCCTTGCAATAAATCAATTGCATCCTTTGGAGTGGAAAAAATTGCAAAGACTATCAGTACACATATTCATAAAAATACAGACCACAAGTGAAAAAGCCAAACATATTCTTGTATGTATACACTTCTTAACAACTAGATGTACATCTAACTGTATTTAAAGCTATATAGTAGCAGCCGTTATGAATGTGCTCCAAATGAACCATGTACCTGTTTTGTACCATCCCGGAAGTTGTTCAAGTAGTAGCGCATCATGGCATTATAGCCATCATCGACGATCCCTTGGAAAGTTCTTTTACCATATCTGCATATCCAAAATGTATGTTACAAATACAAGTTATAATGGTTCAGCCATAACAAGAACAGGCACAAGAATATCCTCAAATCAGAATTCCAAAGCTTATAGAGTAAATTAGCAAGAAAGCTCATCAGAGACTCCATTAATGATGTGTAGTCAAGTCAAACAGCACATATTGAAAGAACATTAGCTCTAATATTTCCTCACTAAAGAAAGTACAAGCTTGAAGTATGGTTGTGCAAGACTTCTATAGAAAGATACACAATTAGTTACCTGACAAAATCTCCCTTTAAAGCAGGAGTACCAGAATATTGAGTACTTATATCATCGCCATGATTAGCCCACACTGAAGACAAAATTTAGAGGGTGAAAAGTAAAACAGAAGAATGTGCAACATATAGAAAGCATCTACATACTGGAAAAAAGCATTAGTCACAACAGTAGTCAATAAGTACTCACAGACTTTGAAGTTCTCATCAAGGTTGGGGTGGGTGCTAATGGTTTCTTCAGCATTAAAAACACCAAGCCTTCTGAGTTGGAATTCCAACAATTTCCTACCAACCATGCTCTGCAAACATGGTTATAGAACTTTTCTTTGAGGAGAGATAGAGAGTCATGATCTAACCATGAAAATATCTTGGAATTTCAACTACATATATCAAGTGAACCAGAAGAATATCTCAAAGATGACAGAAGGTGCCCCCCAAGGATTCAATATCATATATAAATCGAATAGTGTAAATGTGATTACATATTAACCTCCAAAGTGAAGTTCAGTCAATGAAATGTAGGGTGTATGCTTAACTTGAGGGAACACTTGGAAGTGCAAGAATAAGATATTGATTGTGGAGAAACATATATGGAAATCAGTTTGTGAGTCAAGTAAATAATAATAATAACAATACTCACATATCAGTATATCACCTTCTGTATTTTGGCATCATAAAAGATGATATCGTGTTTTTCAAAGGAGAAAACATACCTGACTGACATTTGTTCGATCTAAGCAATCTATGCAATTAGTCCTCACAACTCCAAGTTGCGCCTCAAGTTTCTCAGCTTTTTCATTCAGTAGAAAGTACCTTAACATAAAAATAAACATACGTGTCAATATAGCAAGAGCCTCTGGCTATATAAAATCAAGAAGCTCCAGAGAAGGATCTGCTTTACATGCATACTCTAGCATATATAGTCCGTTGAATAGTTAAAGATCATATATTGGTGATCTGCACTAAGGCTTCTACGGGCTTGGAAATGATTAAATATTTTTTCAGATATGCACATTAGTTTCTATATGAGAAGAGTATGTACCTGTTTTTGGTGAGGAAACTCTCGATTTGATCATAAAGTATGGAGAGGTTCTCAAAATGAACATGTCCACATATGTGATGAAAATCAAAGTGCAAGTATCTACAAAGATTGTATGGTATTAGCATGGATTGCTGCAAGTTACTTCATACAATTAAACTCTCATTAGAAAGATGTCCTACTTCACATCATCACTAGCAAGATGCTGCATTGCATCATTGAACTTATCACTTAAGCGTCCCTCTGCTCCATGCTGTTACACAATTGAAAAAAGGCAGACAACTAAATCAAATCATTCCATTTTTCTGGAGAGAAACAATAAAGCTTAAATGTAGTCTGAATTTTCAAGTCAGTGACATGTTCCATTCATTTAATCATTTTCCAAGTGAACTGCCTTCTGTTTTCCTTGATCTGTTATACGGATTTATCATTCTGATGGAGTAAAAGTCGTATTGCATTTCCTTAAGGTTGAACAACCGTAACATTTTCTGTTTTCCCCACTCAAATACTGCATCATCTTCTTCTGTTCCTAAATATCAATACAATGACTGAATGGAAAATGACTAAGCATGATCAAGAACACACTTAAACCTCATGTAATTATACCAGATGAAAGTTTGATGTGTATGGACATACTATTGATCATCTAGATAGTTCTACTACTCTCCACTAAAAAAGTGAAACCAGGCCAAACATATTGGCAAAGCTAATAGCAAGAGTAAGAGATTATAATTATGTACCGTATTGACAAGATCAATGACTATCACATTTCCATATTTCTTTCTCAGATCAAAAAAGTGCCGCTCAACCACTCGAGGCTGCATGTTTTATATAAAATAAATTACTAAGACGAAAAGGTGACTAATGAGTAAAAATTAAGAGACAACATTCTGCTACTCACTACTTCCTCTTGTCTGACTGTCTCAAACTTGGGCTTATATGTTAAATCAACAATCTGATCCCACAGTAAAGGGATTGACCCTCGGATCTACAAAAGGTAATCCAAAGAGTAGAGTCACATGCAATAATGTGAGGTTATTAATAGATTCAACAAACTATGAACTATGCATGCAATTTTAGAAAAATTAACCAGCAATAAACTTTCACTGAATTATCTGTTAAAGAACAAGCCTATAATCCGTATGGACAGAACTAATGCAAGTTCAAGCGGCATAGGACTAGATAATTTAGCACCTTATAGTTAAACATAGGTTGTTTCAAATTTCTAGCTGCTGATACAGTCATACACTCATACAGCAGAAAGATTGCCACATCACAATTTCAATATACAAGCATACTGGACCATGTTCTTTTTATAACAGGAAGCTTGCAACTTATGAAAGTCCAACTTGAAAGCTGTTGCATTTTCAATAGAGAAAGTCTACCTGGACAAACGATGCTGTGAATCCATTAATTTGCATGATTTGTTCACTTTCCACAAAATTTGCAACATATCCATCAGAATCAGCCCCTCTTCTCCAAAGCCGCGTGCCTAAATTAATGGTTCATATAGGAAATCAAGACTGTCTCTTTGCTGAACAATAATTCCAATCATGTGATTGAAGTATAAATAATTTGCCAATGGCTACTTTGTGAAAGCAGATGTCTTTCACTTTCTATCATTTTCAGCCTAGTGAATATGTATCATAGCTCATTGGTGTTATCACTTTCATCATTTATTTATATTTTAAAGGCAGGGAGAATAATTAAAAAGAAATTTTAGGCTCTTAAATACCAGTTCTTCTATTGCACCTTCGTGCAATCAGTGTAATATCAATAATGTCTTTTCCAATGGCTGCTTGAAAGTTGTTAAAACCTGATGGTAAGTTAAGGCATAACTTTGAACAGAATAATACATGACAACCCACCGCCAAACAGTGACAGAAATATAAGGCTATATTATAAAGAACCAAAACATAATTAGAAAACATGGATACTGCCCTGGACAACAGGTAGCAAGAAGGGGTCGAGCTGCAAAAGAAATAGGGTGTATTCAGTGAGTTACAGATATAGATGGGGATTTGGTGCATTTAAGGGAATGATTTGACCTTGCTATCTATAAGAGCCTCCATTATATAGTTGTTCCAAATAAACCGAGGGTCTGCCTGTGATACACCAAAGACGAATTTGGAATTGAATATCACAATATCAAGGTTTCAGGTGAAATCTCATCAATGTCATCAAGCAAAGCGGACAAGGATCAAATAGATACATGGCAATAGAAATAATGCTGCCTACTTCACAAAATTGAATGACATAGTTTAAGGAATCAAAACCATGTGACAGCAAAAAGGCTAACCTGTCTCCAAAGAGGAAGCATTTTAGATTCACCCAAATCATATAATCGCTGAGCACTGCAATACAAATTGCAAGTTTCTGACTGTAATGAATAGCAGATACAGGTATTGTCCAACAAATACTTAAACATCACAACAGTCCTACTAAATAACAAGTAGAAGAGCTACAAAATAGAATTATTGAAAGCAGTCAACATAATTATTTATTATTCTTTCTTTTCAGTTATTCTTACAAATGATAACTAAGTACACCTGCAAATCAAACAAAGAATGAGATAAGGGTTTGCTCTCCAAGCCTTGGCTCCCTTTTATCCACCATAACTAGACATCAAATAGTATTAAGATGAATATAAAAAAGAATGTGTCACATCACATGACTATGCAGAAGAAATTTGTCCTCGTATTAACCTGGCAAAACACTGCTAGTTTCATGTGAAACAAATTTGTCCTCGTATAAAGCTTCATGAAAATCAAAATCATTGTTCTTAATTCATCATCAGTTAAAAGATATCATAAATCACTCTCATGCATTAGTCTGTAACTCTACATAGATATACATAAATCTTTCAAGTGGCATAAGCTAACAAAAATTTAAAGAACAAGGAAAAAGTGATGCCTTATAAGTTAAGATCAAAGCAATAGTCACCTCAGTGTTATATTGACATCATAAGAAAAGTACAGGCCATGAGTCTTTTCTGCAACATTTAGCAGTGAAATAAATTCTGCCTCCATCTTTTTCTGCCAAAAATTGAAAGCCAATATCAGACACAGGATAGGCACCATTATAAGAAGCTTCAAGACAACTAAGGATAGGCACCATTATAAGAAGCTTCAAGACAACTAAGGATAGGCACCATTATAAGAAGCTTCAAGACAACAAAAGTAGTTGAAAGGAGTAGTAGAAACCAACCTGTTCCATAGGAGAGTTCTTGAGAGAATGATCACAAGGTAAAACCTTCAACGATGTGACTTTATAAATAGGATGCCCAATGTAAGAACCAACACATTCGCGTTCTGTTATAACTATTAAGTACGATCCTGAAACCATTCAAAGGTGCAATGCAGTAAGATTTCAAGCTGTAACAATCTCAAATACTTCTTTCATTTTATGTTTATCAAATTACCTTTTCTTCTCTTACAAATATAAATACAAACACAACGAGTACAAAGAATAATAAGTCCACTATCAGAAACCTATATCCATTAAATGGAAACTGTATATATTATTGATTTTATATACTGAACATGACTGACTTACCTGCAACAAGCTTCACCATACCAACAATTCCAAAGATTTTTCTTAATTTTAGGAACACGGACGAACTGCACTGCGGTATTTCATCTAAAGAAGCAAAAGTGCAGGTAAGATACATAATTAGGTTGATGAAAACAAATTAAAAGCTAGGAAAATATCAAATATCAAATACAAATATAGTATTAGCAGTAAGCAGCAAACCGATTAAATTCATAGACGCATCTGCCCTGCTGATCGCCAAGCGCGAACCGGAAGATCCATCGGAAGGCTCAATAACGTATTGATCTGGGAACTCCCAGAGCCGCATCTTTGAATACAACTTCGGTGCATGATCTGACTTCTCCATCGTTACGAGAACTCGATTGATCGATCGATCACTCGCTGCTGGAACTCTAAACACAATAGAAGTAGATTGTAAACTGTTGTGCTCTTCACATCTCATATTCAAGGCGGAATTCGAGGCGTGAATGATGCGTATAATCATTCAAAGCAACAAGCGAGTATAGATTATTGGGGATTGGATTGTGATGTATGCACAGTAAAACTCAGAAAACGGCGGAGAATGTAGTGCAACGCCCACTGGTATACTATTTTTTGGGGGGAAAGACTCCAACGGCATTGAATG
Source organism: Ipomoea purpurea (assembly GCA_009835305.1). Classification (NCBI taxonomy): domain Eukaryota; kingdom Viridiplantae; phylum Streptophyta; class Magnoliopsida; order Solanales; family Convolvulaceae; genus Ipomoea; species Ipomoea purpurea. The sequence goes on along the minus strand of VALG01015013.1, from coordinate 19,808 downwards.
AAGGAAGGAGCAGACCCGCAAACACCTCCTTCTATTAACGGAAATACCCAACTCCTACCACACATTTCGCACACTCATCACACTACCTATGTGTGTGTGTTTTTTTTTTAATAAGTTGGATTTGTCAAAGATTTTTGAATCAGTGAGATAAATTCGTGCGAGCAACAAAATAGTTAAATACTAATGTTAATATAGATTATGTTTGACAACCTAACTGAAAAGGACTAATATAGATTATGTTTGGCAAACATAACTGAAAATGTAGCTGAAAGCTGAAAAATTATAAGTTAGGAGTTGAAAAATAAAGAGATGTTAAGCTAGTTGTTATGTTTGTTGGGGTAAAATTAGCTGTTCGATAAGCTGATAAATTTAAAAGACTAAAAATAACATCTTCATAAAATTTAAATTAGTCTGTTTACATATTAAAATTTAACATTTTGTGTTCAAAAAAGTTTAACATTTTAAAATAAAACTATTAGCATAATCACAATCTAGCATTCCATAACATCTTCATCCTATTCATCATATATATTAGATAATCAGTCTTAAAATAATAATAACAATAATAAAGGATAAAGATGTGGATAAATGATTTGTCATTTCTTTAAAATGTTTAATAATAATAATAATAATAATAATAATAATAATAATAAAAGGATTTGTCATTAAAATTGCATATAAAGGAGAAGTAAATGTTTTAATTAGCCAAGACTATGTGTCTAATGGTATCCGGGTTGGACTTTCATTTGAAAAGTTGTGAGTTTAAGCCTCAGTAGAGGCGTTATTGGTTTTTTTGTGGTATAGATCCAGAAACATTAAAAGTAGAGCTATAAGCTCGGCCAAACAGAGTCATAATGTTATTCTACTATTTATTAAAAACAAATGTACAAAATAAATTGTCAAATAAGTCATTGAACTTATTGAAATATTTTTTCAATTGAATTATCAAACAAGTAAAATACGTGCAATTGAAATAATTTTTAAATTTTTTGTCATTGTTACATGGTATTTACTGAGAGTTACATTTTTTCTATCATGTTAATTGGGATGACAAATTGAAATGTATTCAAATCAAATTGTACTTAAATAATTTTTTTTAAAAAAAACATTTAATTACAATATTATACTTGTTTAATTATTTAATTGGCATGTTTTCTAATTTTTCGTCATTTTTTTATAGGGAGTAATCCGATACCAGTGGATCACAAGCCACCGGTCTAATTTTTCGTCATTGTTACATGGCATGTACGTACTGATAATTACATTTTTCTCTGTCATTTTTTTAAAAAATGACATTAACATATCCCTTTGAAAGTAATTTGGATTTGACCAAGTTACGGAGTAACAAACTTCTTTCTTGGAGAAATATTGAAAGAAAAACTGCAGAAGAAAGGTGTATATATGTTTGTGTGGCTACTGAGGAACTAAGGAAGTATTTGCAGTGGGGACTTCCATATTATAATTCAACACTCTTATTACAGAACACTCAACATCATATCATATCATCATCATCATTGTATTCAAGCAAAAAAAGAAACCCAAAAATATATATGTATGTGTCCTTGTAATGTGATGGACGGCCTGGATTACAGACAGATTAGCTAGCAGCTAAAATCAAGAATCAGAAGAGATCAACCCCCTTCACCAGCTTCAATTCTTCACATGTTTGGCCTCATGTTCAGCCTGGAAGCAATCTTCTGTCCCAAGGATTTATCAGCCTGCATACACAACCACAACATAGCATCAATGAATATAATCTTGTTTTCACCCATTAAGATCGATTTCAATCCTAAATCTCGAGACTACCGAAGGTGCACTCAATAAGGTAAAACCGCTTAGCTTATCAGCTTAAACCAAAGTCAATAAGCCGTTCCTGCTAGAAGTTGAACTTAATTGGGAGACAGTAAAGGGCCTCGAAGGGCGAAAACCAGCTTAGCTGATCAGTTCAAACTAAGAAGGCTAATAGGTCGTTTCTACTTCTGATCGATATGATATATTATATGAAGATTAGGTAAGGATGGATATATACAGACCTGAGACCAGTATGAGATCCAAATACTGCGAATCTCATAAGTAATTCTTGGATCAGACAAGGCATCAACCCAGCGGCAGATAAACCTCTCCTGCCTGAACAAGAGACATGACAGATAGACAAGGTTAAACAACGTGCAATAATGGGTTCTTAGTATTTTACATTAACCAGCAGAAATTCTTAATGGGTATGGAGGAAGTACAGTAGGAATATATATATATATATACATACCTGTCTGGTGAGAATGAACGGTATCTCTCCCCAGGTTGCTTGAAATTGTTCTCCTTCTGAATCACACACTGTCACAGGAAACATGCTTATCAAGAAACAAGAATTATCATAATCTATTTGCATGATTTTTAGTAGTGCGGGCGTTACATACCTTCTCACGTTTGCCAGTGCAGATTGCAGCAGGAGATGGGTACTTCTCAGCGTGCCTCACAGGATCATATCTCGAAGGGAAGTAATCAATCTGAAACCAATTCAAATCACAAGAAAATTAAACACTGTAAAATGGGGATTCATATGAACATACATTCTTGATTATCCTGCAAACAATGCTAGAACTGAAGTCACCTCTTCGTCTCTATGCATGAAGTTCATGGACCCATCATAGTGATTGTTGTGCATGGAACACTTGGGAGCATTCGCCGGCAGCTGCAGATAGTTGGGACCGAGCCGGTACCTCTGCGTATCGGAGTAGGAGAAGATCCGAGTCTGCAGCAGCTTATCCGTCGGAATAATAGATTCCGGGCACCACAATCGACGGGCAGAACGCCAGCTGCTCGTTCTCGTTGAAGAAATTATCAATGTTCTTGTTCAAAACCAGGCGACCCACCGGCTGCAACGGCACGATATCCTCCGGCCAGGTCTTCGTCACGTCAGCGGGTCAAATCGAAGTTGTCTTCGAAGTCAGGGTCGATTGGTCTGAATGAAAAGCTTCCACTCCGGGTAGTTTCCGGCGGCGATGGAGTCGTACAGATCCTGAGTGGCGTGGCTGTGGTTCGCGCCGCCCACCTGTAAACACATAAACACCCATAAGCCATAAGCATATTAAATGCACAATTCACATATGTTTCAATTTGATATAGAATTAATTAAGGGGTCTAAGTAATCTCATCTACGAATATGTTAAGCATATAATAACAAAAGTCACCTAGGCACTGAGTTAATGTTCAATTTAGTTGAGTGATTTTTTTGTCTATTAAGCTACTCTTCTTTTATATTTCTACTGTATTCAACTAACCATTTTAATATATGCAATTGATTAGTGTGAGGATTATAACTGTTAATAACTCCTAGTCCTAAATCGAAAAAGTGAAGATGATAGATTGGAATAACTTAACTACCATAGACACTCAGGGTGTCCAACTAGCTCATACCGCCTAACGTGTTCTGCAAATTGTATAATATATAGTATTGTAAAAATCAACTTAAGCTACTGTTTAGGTCGGTGCTAGGTGCTCTAGGCAAGGCGAAAATGGAGGTAGGCAATTGCTAGTGGGCCAACTCTACTTTTTTTTATTATTATTACAAAGGAAGGAGATACTCATACAACTTATGCCTACACCGAGGCGACCTCCCACATAGGAGAGCAATCCGATACCAGTGGGCCACAAGCCACCAGGTGATACTTTTTTTTTTAATTGGTGTTGAGGGGATTTTTTATTTTATTTTTAGACGGCGGCTAGCGTCTTCGCGCCTATTAGTGTTAATACCTTCTACAACATTGATTCAAAATAATATATAAATATAAATGTATAATTTAAGTATGAGTTTATGATTTTGACCTTGATGGCTTGTCTTCAAGCAAGGACTTGACCCGCAGGTGGGTTTCCAGTGGAACTTGACGTAGTGGGACTTGCCGGCCTTGTTGATGAGAGTGTAGGTGTTGACGCCGGGCTTCCATGTGGCGGTAGTCCTGCGGAATGCCGATGTCGTCGAAGAGGAAAGTGAACATGTGGAGGCTTTCTGGGTGGTGGGAGAAGAAGTCCAGGACTCTCCAGTTCTCTTGGATGTGGGATTTCGGGTTGGGCTTCAGCGCGTGAACCATGTCCGGAAACTTCACCGTCCCGGATGAAGAACACCGGAAAATTGTTCCCACCATGTCAAAGTTTCCCTGAAAACAATATTCATAATCAAATCCCATCCACTAATTTATATATTGAATGAATTGAAGTTTGTATTATATTATATTGTTACCTCTCTAGTGTAGAATTTGACGGCGAAACCACGAGGGTCTCTGGAGGGTTTCAGGGCTGCCCCTCTCATGAATGACGGTGGAGAATCGGAGGATGATCGGCGTCTGGACGCCGGGGGCGCGGAGGAAGTCGGCGCAGGTGAGGTGAGTTATGTCATGGGTGACTTCAAAGAAGCCTTTGGCGCTAGCTCCCCGCGCGTGCACCACACGCTCCGGGATGCGTTCCCTGTCGAAATTCGAGAGTTTCTCACCAAATGGTAGTCTTCAGCAGTATCGGACCTGGTAGATTAACCAAAAAACTCTTTAACATAAAGCACACATACAAAAACCGGCTTTCAATCACACATTTAACAGATCAAAACTACTTGCCTCTAGACCGACCGTGAGGGAAGAGTTATTGTTCCACACCGGAGCCCCGGAATTGGTGGTGAAGAAAGGGGAGTTGAAGGCACTTGATGGCCGGTTCTGAAACAAAGAGCAAATTACACTAAAAACATGTACAATGTATGCATGCATGTGCTTACGAGTAGTGCTGAGATTCGAACTTATAAGTCTTTGATCTGATACCAAATTAAAACATGTGTTACATCTCAACTAAAAGTTAAAGCTGATAGTTGAATTACACATTGATGGCTATATGCTCACATACACAACCAAAACATATACATACATATATACATACATGCACACTATATATGAGTATACCTTGTAAGGATCCATGAGTGGTAGTTGCAGGGAGGAATTGAAGAAGAAGATGAATGCAAGGATAAGCAGAGGAGGGGAATGGTAGAGGAGGTTCTTATATTTTTCAATTTGGTTGGCTTTCTCTTTTCCGGTTATCTGGTTAATTGGCCAACTGTCCAACTTCCGACCACAAAAATATACATTCCCACTCTGTAACTTCTCACCACAAAAAATAAGAAAAAGTACTGATAAAAGTCTAGGAAGAAGGTGACTGTTTGGTATTATATATGCTAGCTGGATGGTTAGGTTATGTGCATATGAAAATTGAGACTGGGAATATTGGAATTTGGAAGTAATATTATATCATTATATACTAGTATTTTCACCTGGGCGTTTTATATTGATGATCAGTATTATATTGGTACATTTTAGAGAGATTGTTCCAATTAAGTTAGTTGGATAGTTGATTTAGTAACTTTAAGATTTCAATTAAGTTGGACTCCAGATGTGACTGTATATTGACCTTTCTGATTTAAGCTGATCAATTACATGCAATTTAAGCTAATTTACTTTCTTGTGATTTTTTGCAAGCTAGGATGCATATTATTTAATTTTTGTTACATTTTTTATCTTGATATTTTTTGAGTAGTAGTTGTGGGTTTCTTCATTATCTAAAAATGCATTTAAGTTGATTTATCTCAGTGTGATCATTTTACAATTAAGGTGACAAGCGAACTTCACTCAAATTTTCTGATAAATCCAAAACTATCTATCATACCTATCAACATTGATGCTTTTTTACCATAAATAATAATAATATATACCCTTTTTGTATATATTGCACCAGTACCTTTCCACACCATACACTTTTTCATAAATAATAATTATTTTATTTTGTGTGACTGGTAAAACTAATATCCGTGAATTTTTGTCGTAATATTATGAGAAAATTGTGACTTCTAGGATGTATACGTGGCCTTGTACTGTTCGTTGCTTCCAACGTTTAGATAAGGTTACGTACGTACGTTAATTTGTTTCTACAATTATTATATTATTTTTTTGAATGAGAATAAGTAAATATATACCCCAATAAAAACTGGAAATTATTAATTTATGAATTTTTGTGAACAACATAATTTGTAGAATATTTCACGACGAAATTAATAATTTATATTTTCTACAATTACAAGTAAATAAATTAGCATTGTCACCCAATTATCCACACGCTTCTTACTTGTGGCGAAGCTAATTTCTTAATTTTTTTCAATTTTCTTTTAAGACCACCTCCAAGGGGTGCGTAAAAAAATAAAATGGTGTTTTGCTGCTCCAAGGGGCACGCTATTGCGCCATAAATTTGGTACAGCATGAACAGTGCATCGTCATATTTGGCGCTGCACTTGTTCATCATCTCCCACCATTTTAATTTTTTGGTGTGGTATTTTTTTCTTCACATTTTGCCCTTTATTTTTATTTTTAATTCATTTTATGTCTTTATTTTAGTTTTCAAATATGATTTGTGGACCATTACACAAAAGTAAAGTTTACATGATATACACTATCGACTCTCAAGTAGTACGTCATTTTTCTCGTTGCCCAATGATATCACTAAAATGCCTTTACTTATAGTCAACTAGTGCAATGACCGACGGTATCAATAGTACCCAAAAAGAAAAAAAAAAAAAATAAAAAAAATACAAGTCTAATATGACCAATACAATAAAATATTATAAAAATTAATTCAACTGACAAAAGATGTCACACAAAATACAATTTAACATGAGCAATAATAACATAAATAAATAAATGCTTAAAAAAAAATCCATTCCATTCATGCATGCACGGAGTCACAGGAATCTGGAGGGGGGGAAATTGAGATCCGGCAGGAGATACTCTCCCGCGTCCGCTTCTTCCGGCGAGGTGTTCAAGTCCGGCACGGTGAAGCCTCTTCGCCCTCTCCCTCCCGGAGGCGGCGCCGGAGCTTGCACAGTGGTTCCGCCGGCGGCGGCTTCTATTTCTTCTTCCTGTTGATCCATTGGCTTCACGAGCAGATGCTTGTACTCCGCGAATTCGGTTAGGTAGTCGAAGGTCGGCGGAGGGTAGGCCCCCTTCCATCCTCGACTCTTATGGTTCTTCATGTGCCCAAACATGCTCTTAACGCTCGGAAACCCATCCCCGCAGACCAAGCAATTCATCAGACCGGCGCCGGCCGCCGGTGCCGAAGAACTCTTTGGCTGCCGCCGCCGGAACTTCTAGGACTTTGCTGCGCGTTCTCGATTGAGCTCTTCCCCCCGGACGATAATGAACTTTCTCTTGAACTGGAACTCATCTTCAATTCGAGAATGGTGATCGAGATTAGGGTTTCAGTCCGGGCGGGAAGAAAGTGACGACCGTTGAGATTTCCACTGAATTGAATCTTGGGAAAAGACTAATATGCCCTTCTAGCTTCAAGCCCTCTCAAGTTTCAACCTATTGCAAAAGGAAAAGGCTAGATACCAATGTGTTTTGAAGTATTTTTCTATAATTACTACATCACAAAATACATTTACCATTTTAATTTAACAATATAATACTGGTAAATTAGGTAATTAATATAAATAAAGAAATAAATAAACAATAGTTTCCAAATTTTGACCTTTGGATCGAGTTGGCGTCATTGGTGATGGATGGAAGCGTTGTTGATTGGTGGAAAATAGAGGTTTTTTGTCATTATGTTTTTAACTAGTGACAATTGGTGATGAAGTGTTGGATGACAATAGCTTTTATAACCTTTCTTATTCCTTATGATGAGTGCGTTACTTGTGATAGATTAAGTTTTGAGTAGTGAAATTTTATAAATGTGTAATGAGTTGTCATGATGAATTAGAGCGCGGAGGCAACGATAATGGTGTTTTTTTTTTTTTGGTGACTTTTTATGTAATTTATGAGAGGTGTGATAGATTAAGTTTTTTTTTGAAAGAAAATAGTTTAAGTTTTTGAGTAGTGAAATTTTACCAAATGTGTAATGAGTTGTCATGATGAGTTAGAGCGCAGACGGCAACGATAATGGTGATTGCATGTATTTCTGTGACCTTTTGTGTAACTTATGAGAGGTGTGATAGATTAAGTTTTGAGTAGTGAAATTTTACAATTGTGTAATGAGTTGTCATGATGAGTTAGAGCGCAAAGGCAACGATAATGGTGATTGCATGTATTTCTGTGACCTTTTGTGTAACTTATGAGATATGTAATAGATAAGTTTTGAGTAGTGAAATTTTACAACTGGTGTAATGAGTTGTCATGATAAGTTAGAGCGCGGGAGGCAACAATAATAGTGATTGTATTTCTATGACCTTTTGTGTAACTTATGAGATGCATGATAGATTAGATTTTAAGTTGTGACATTTTATGTTTATGCATGTGATAAACTGTCATGAATTAAAGCGCGGAGACAATGGGGGTGAGTTTTGTGACCTTCACGTTACTTATAATAGTTATTATTACTTTCAATTAAAATCAATATTAACCAATGTCATTTTGGATTTAAAATATTTTCCAGAATGAGATTATTCAAAGATCACTATTATTTGCCAAAAAAAAGGAATTCATTAATACTTTAATGACCTCGCAAGTTGCAATTCAGCATTAATTAGCACATGCAATGCATGCATAGCACTTATATGTCAATAGTCAAGAGCATTATATTCTCTAGGCAACTTCAGGAACTCGTCAAACAGTTGATTTTATAACCACAAAGTTTTGCAGACTAAGGTTACAATGTGGATTTCACTTAGAACACACATTTGAGTAAAAGATTGTGTTATTTGATTGGACAACACATTTAAGAAATTATATTTAATAGAAAAAGGGTTCAAATAATTAACCACCCAACTATACAAGTGACATCTCCGTAATACTCTGTTCAATGTTCACATTGATACTAAGCATCATAGTTACCTTCATACAAATTCATTTTTATTATATTAAAAATTCATTGTAGTGTATTACAAGTTTAATTTTTGAAGATTCATTTCTAATGTAGTGCTAAAGCTTCAAAAGCATCGGAAATGCAATTTGGGAATTCGAAACTACAACTTCTTTCGGAGGGATTTGAATATACATAAAATGTATGCAACATTGCAGAAGAGCTTGGATATTGTACATCATCATACAAGAAACCTTGGAGAACCAAACGTTTATTACCAACACTTAAGCTGACAAATCTTAACATTGTATGTACAAGGAACTCCAGAATTTGTTCTTTTTTCTGTTTGTGTTGGTCTATGTAAATAGAGAATGGGGACAGGCCAAAGAGTTTTAAAAATCACTCTAATCCAATTATTTCCAAACAAAGATTTGATGCAGGTTTGTTGTCCAAGTTGGCCGGTTTCCATCTTGTCCCCAACAGAAGCTATATATGTGTTAACATCGAATAGAATTCTACTGACCGGGGTTTCCTAGAAGACGTTCCACGGCAGCATGGACATTCCCAGCAGTGGCTATCAGTGCCCTTATGTTTTCTTGTGTATCAAAGAAACCCATTTCCTGAAGCTGTGTAAGCTGAGCGCGTACAGTTCCTCAGGTGGCACTGCAGTGGGACAATGATGAGAGAAACAGTAGAAAATGATAAAATGTAGCAAGAAGATGATATGGAGGGAAAAAATAAATTACTAACCATTGGGTCGGTTGGGAACTCCAAAACCCCCTGTTCCAAGTCCACCAAACATATTCATCAGCATTTCTAATCCCGTATTGTCAAGCGACCCTGCAATTAATCGCCAGAAAGGAATAAGAGACAAACAATAAACTATGAAAGCTGACAAGATAACTCCTCTGGACACCTGAGTGCATTATCTCCAAACATTTTATTATGATGTCCACTGCTTTGTTTATCAAACAAAATGTTTTCTTCTCTACAATTCCTTAATCTACTCAAAGGGGAGGTGAGGAGCTGCAAGATTTAAATCCAACACTCCATTTATCAGTTAATTTCTTACAAAAAACAACTCTTCAACATTTTCCAAAACCTCCCAGTCAGTCAATTAAATCCCCATTCAGTCAAACACAACTAGATTTTAAGAATGGTTGTTCAAAACTCAAAAGTCATGACTCAGAATCCTAGCAAATTACACCTTCAGCGCATATCGTATTCCCATTGGATTTTTGAGTTTACATATTCATGTGGAGTATATGAGCATTTAATTATTTATGTCAATCTATCTTCTCTATTATAACCTCTATTATTCTAGCAAAGTAAAACACATTTCTGGATAACCACAAAGAAAAAGATATGTCAAGTTATCAAACATTCATTTGTTATACATACTAGGAGCTTCAGTCAACTAAGTAAACAACTAGTCAATAGTAGACTACCAATTACTAAATATAGTTATAACAACATTCATAAAATCTCAATGTTATATATGGAATAGGTTATAGGTCATAAGACTTCTCCAATAGATAAACTTAGGGAAACCAAAAAAACACCATTGGCTGTCAGGCAAATTAGAAGTTATACTTTACAAGAGTATTTGAAGTTATCCTAGAAATACTTAAGGAAAATATTATGTGCTCCTTTCATATTAAGGGAAGGAAAATAAAATAAAATTTTAAAACTTTCAAGTACACAAATATACCTGCTGCTCCACCATTTTGACCTGGTTCTCTGCAGCAGACAAACTCTTAGTCAGCCAAGATAGAAAATAAACATCTCTAACATGAAAATATATAAAAGTCACTCCTCAAAACTATCCCAACTCAAGTTCAAAAGATATCATATTTCTTTGTTACTTAATTATAAGTTTCTTTTGCCTTTGGATATGCATAAAAGATTGGACTTATCAAGCATTTTACGTCTAGTGTAAAAGAGGTTATAACCTAAAGCTTAACATGTAAGCATAATTTGCACAAAATCAACACAATCTCTAGCCATGAAGCAGAGATTTGAGATAATCTCAGTTAATGTTATGCAGGATAGGTAATAGAGCTTCAAAGAGCCATCGCCAAACACCCAACTCAAAAAGATAGGTTCAACTTACCGATTAGTCTGATGTCTACCAAGTTGTGAACTGAGTGATTGCTGAAAATTCATGAGTTGCTGAAAGGTACACAGGAAGTGAATTAGGGAAAAAATGAGAAACAAAGACAAGAAGAGAATACAAAACCAGTAACACACTTTTCAAAAAAAATAAAAAATATGAGCATATGTTCTAATACAAAGATTGTCTATCAAACCCATAAATTTGTCCTTTATATTATGGCCTTAACTTATACATGAATCTTTGTATGTTTATGTTGCAAAAGCGGTGCGCAAAATCCCGTGAATTTTGTAGCATGAATATACATATTGGATACCAAGGACTATGCAAATTTAACCCAGATGATATTGTGCTCCAATCGACCAAGCCAGCCAAATCCCTAACACATAGACCATATTATATCACACATGTGGAGATCTACCTGCATTGTCTCAGGGGAAGTCAATTGACGAAGCAAATCAGGGTTTTGCATCATCTCTCGAAGTTGAGGATTGGAATCAAGCATGCTGCGTAATTGCGGGTTAAGGCCAAGAATCTGAAAAAAGGAAATAGAAAAAGAAACTTGAGTGAAAAGGTTCCAACCAAAAGAGAAAATACGGGAGAAAGGGACAACACAAAAAAAGGCAGAACATGACAAAATAAGTTAAACCTGGTTCATGTACTGAGGATTGGAGAGAACAGATTGCATCATCTGCGAGATGGCTGGATTCTGCATTAACTGATTACTGTGTTGGCATCAGGCATGCCACTGAGCATATCAGGTAAGCCACGTCCACCTAAGCGACCTTGCGGTGCTGCCCTAGCATCCCCAGCAGGGTTAGACCTAGCAGTGGTATTTGTTTGTGTGCCTCCAGCTGAAAGATCCAAATAAAGAAAGAAGTTAGGAACCAAGCAATCTAATATGAATGAAAACATTGTTTGGGTTGACATGAAAATCTTTAGCACATATATACTATCAAAGAATCAATAATGAATAGTTTCAGAACTAACAAAGAAAAGAAAGATATAGACAATGTTTCAACATCACAAAAATTTCTAGTACAGAGAAGGCCTGGCTTCAAAGTGGAGTCGATGTATATCTCTTTCCCATGAGAAACTAACCATCAAATGCATGTGTTTTAAATCAAGACTTACAGTTTCAGAACTAACAAAGAAAAAAAAGATACAGAAAATATTTCAATAGTACAAACTTTTTACTAGATTGACAAGGCCTGACATTAAGTTTCAGTGGGTATATTTCTTTTATTTTCCACAAGAAACTAGTCATCAAGTTATGCATCTTCAATCTAGAGTTAATTGCAAACTTGATATAGTTGATTTCATAAGAAAACAACCCACAATGGGGAAAGGCTGATTATTAGTATATAAATGGATTGAGCAGGTTTATAGTGCTTGACTTCATGTCAACAATGCAGCTTTCTATGCATAAAAGTCATGCATCTCAACTATTAATTTATAACATTTCCATGCAAAAAAGTCATGTATCTCAGGTTTTAATTTCAAATGTTAGAATCCAAGCCTCTGAAAGCAAAGGGAGAAAAAAACACAATCCTAATTACAGGAGAATCACAAATAGCAAACCGGGATTGAAGCACTGAAAGTAGATATCTTGAAAAACAAGCTAAAATAGAAATGCTAAAAGTAGATAGCTTACTCCCGGCAGATGCCCAAGGATTAGGAAGTGGATTAGTATTAGGAGCAGGAGATGTGGGAGTTGTTTCAGAACCAGCAGTTGGAGGATTATTCAGTTGATCCCGGCCTTGACCCACTCCTTGGCCTCCAAGAAGTGCAGCAAAAGGGTTTGACCCCATATCACTTCTCATATCTCCAGACATGGTGGTTGCATTCAGGAGTGGCTCTTGGACTGTTTCATACATGCGCCTCAGCATGTTAAAATCCCTCTGGTGAGGATTCAATATTACTCATAGCCCTGTCAGTATTGCGCATCAGCTCACGCATGAGTTCAGGGTTTCTTGCAGCCTCCATTGTCTGGCGAAGAGTAGCAGGATCATTTAGTACGTGCGCAAGCTCTGGATTGCGATCCATAATATCTCGCATCTGAGGATTGTTTAAGATTGAGTTGCGGATAATTTCTGGGTTATTCATTAGATTCTGAAAAAGAGGCATGTTCAATATATCTCTCATCATGTCGGGATTCTGACTCATGTGCTGCTGAAACCGATCAAAATCTGGAAGTCCATCTCCAAATAACCCTGCACCACTTCCAGGTCTGTTCAAATTAAGCCCAGGAAACAATGAAGCTCCAAGACCTGATCCATCAAATGTTCCACCTACATTCACATCTGGGCCAGTATCCCTCGGTGCATTTTGGTTAGGACTTGGAGCACCAGGATTACCTGCACCTGCAGTATTTGTAGAGGCAGCTGAAGCAAAGCCACGAACCAAATGAATAGTGTGACTGGCCGCCAAACCTGTCAACCATACAAAAAATAAATGGATTAATTGGTTTGCTAAGTAATATATAGGATTACTTTATTCCAGCAACTGATGAAGAATTGTACCACATTCTACCAGTTAATCATGCATTGTCACATCAATGTACTCACCCAAAACAACTAACACAAGAGAATATAAAAGAAACAATAAGAAATTTAACCATTGAAATGAAATTTGGCAATAAGGTAATACACTAACACCAAAAAAAAAAAAAAAAAAAAAAAAAAAAACGATTAACGGAGTGCATAAACCTCTCTATCGGCTAAGCGACGAAGAAAAAAGTCTGTCGGCATTTAAATTGAAAAATTAATCAGGTTTTCCAGTATTTTCCCCTCGAAGTATAAGCATTCCGTACATGAAAATGAACAAATAGACGATAATTGACTTGCCATAGCTTTCTAAGGTTTGGTCGTCCTTCAGGATCCGGCCTTTGTAGATCAACCGCTGCTGCTCGGCGGGGATGTCGCACTGCTGAGCTACTAAGGACTTGAAGGCTCCGACGGTGATGCCGAGAGACGCCTCCACCGAGAACTTAGAGCCGTTGGAGGACCGGATAAACACGGTCACTTGATTCCCGCTACAACCGCCTGCCTCGGCGTTGTTTTCGCTGTCCGAATCACCCCATCGCGGTTTCCTGCAACGCTAGCATCGCCGCCGCCCATCGTCAAACCCCTCCCTTGACAATCCGGAAGGCTTTTCAACGATTCCAATCCGAATTAGCGAAAATCGAGAGAGAATACTGCGAAATTGAGCTGCTGTCCTGCTGATCAGTGGAGTGAAACACACTCGATGCCCTAGCCTTCGGAAGACGAGTTGCAGAAATACGGTGCGTTGGAATTTGGAAATACACACAAAAGTACTTCCGGTAATTACACCGTACACCACCTCACTATCTCTTATTTACGGATTTGCCACAACAAAAACTAAGGGTATGTTTGGTTTAGAAAATGTTTTTCTTGAATTTGAAGAAAACTATATTTAGAGGATGTGCAAGCCTTTAGGAAGGTTCTTTGCTTTACGGGCTAAGGCGTTGGTGAGTCGGTTTTGCTCACGGTTTTACAAGAGACAAGCTCCAACTGGTAATTGTGTGGACTTTCTTTGCGCAGGTAGACAGCAGATTGTGAAAAGCGTTGTTGTAAGCATATCTGTTGTTGAAGCTCTCGTATAGGTCTTTGGAGTCAGTTTCAAAAATGATCCTCGTGTAGCCCAACTATTTGGCTAGTAAATATCTTTTAGCAGTGCCCATGTTTCGGCTTCAAGTGGAGAACAACTGTCGATATTATACATAAAAACTGCCAACCATGAGCCTTTGTCATCCCTGATAGCCCCGCCACAGCCAGCCTTGCCAGTGTGCAGATCAACCGAGCCATCCAAGTTCATTTTTACTGTATCAATTGGAGGCGCGGCCCAACATAAATTTGCCCACGAATTCCAAAAACCATGATCACGAGAGTACTTAGATTTTACAAGAGCCTTGGTCGCTAGTTCTGCTTGAGATTTTTCAATATAATTAAATCTACTAACTGTATGAAAATTTGTAATATTTATATAATTTATTCTATCATTAAAAAAAATTATCAACTAATAAATAATAAATATATTAGACCGAATATTAGCATTTGTAAACACTTTTTATGAGAATCTTGTTATCATGTCAGCTAAACTCTAATTTAGACAAGTTAATGTAATATGTTAGTGATATAAATAATTAGTTTTAAATATATATAATATATAATATATAATATAAAATAATAATGAGTTAACATATAAATACTCTAATATTACATATGTCTTATTTTACCTATAATGTTTATTATTTATTAGTAAAACTATTTTTTATATCTATTTTATTTGATATTTTTGTATGTTTAATAATATTTTAATGTAGTTTATATATATATATATATATATGATATATATATTCTTTTGAGAGGTATATATACATTTTTAAAATATATACATTTTATATATCAATTCCAAACACAATATTTTGAAAAATTGAATTGTAAATAACTTTCAAACATCTTAATTTATGAGCAATATATAACGCTAGTTAAGCATGTTAACCTAAACAGCGGACGCGCGCCTTCTTGATCCCGCTCTGCAATGCCCGCTATTCTTCAATCCACTGCTTGACAGCATGCTCGTAGCTTCACTAATTTGATGGCCGCGATATCCCAGCCGCCAGAAGAACCCTATTGCTCCCCCGCCTCAAAGCCCTCGTCACTCTTCAGGTTCGAAGCTCTTGCCGATAGTTATACCCGGGTTTTTTTTTTTTTTTCAGTGGAACAATTCGTCGAACAGTTGGTAACTGCCCTGTATATGTCACTGTTGCAGAAGTTTAATCAAACATCAGCTGGAGATGGAGTCCAGCTTGAGTCCACTACAGATAGGGCTGCTGACTCCAACTTTCAGCCGGGTAAGTGTAAAGCTCATTTATAAAATGCTTCATTTTGTTGTGCGACAAATGTTTGGGTGGTTAGTGCTGGTAGCCCCTTTATAGTTTGAATCTTCGTTTACCGTAGGGAAAATTGAATTTTCGAACTGGAGGAAGCTGGACGCAAGGCACTTTGGGATAACTGGATCGAAGATATCACCATCTTCTTGGGTTGTTTTGAATGTTCTCAAAAAGAAAGGTCACACACTTGGTTCAATATGCATTTTTTAGCTCATATTTGAGATCTTAAATTTCAATACACTTTTAGAATTTCACAACGAGTGATGGTTTTTTTTCCCCTCCTACATTTGACTATGGCTCCATCTGGTTTGTTAATTTGTAACAAAATAATCTTCTATTAATGGCTCTGTTCAAAATTATCATCTCTAATAATATAAATGATGAGGGAAATATGCAGAAGCGTGAGGTTGCTGATTAATCATCAAATCACTATAGCACACCCCAACCCTGATTCTCATACATGAGTTGTTTAATTATCATGCCTCAGTTATTGTGTTTTATCATAATCTCAAGAGTTGGCCCACCATGAACTAATATACAAAATACTTCAACACAAAAGTGCAATAAGCTTTGCTAGTGTATATTCTAAGAAAATTGTGGATAGTATGATACTTTAAAACTGTCCTAAAGTCTGTATTGCTATTAGGCAGCATAAGATCAGATGGACTAGTTGGCACTGGAATGCTTTTGGACAGTGTGAGACTATTAATTTTCTAGCATTAGCCATTCCACATTTTGCTTGCTTTGCTATCTGTTATTCTTCTAGTCAT
The DNA here is from genome assembly GCA_009835305.1 of Ipomoea purpurea. NCBI lineage: Eukaryota > Viridiplantae > Streptophyta > Magnoliopsida > Solanales > Convolvulaceae > Ipomoea > Ipomoea purpurea. The sequence goes on along the minus strand of VALG01015013.1, from coordinate 3,193 downwards.
ACTTGTTCCTTTTGTGCTCTTAATCAACCTTAAGTAAAATTTCTGATATTCAGGGTTCAAAGCCTACTTAGTTGGTGGATGTGTAAGGGATTTAATACTTAACAGAATACCAAAAGATTTTGATGTGATTACAACAGCACGGCTTAATGAGGTTCTCAATTCTGTTTACAACATAAATCCCCTTTTATTGATTATTAATAATCCTGGGATGCTGTACTGCTGTTTGTGCACATCTTGGTATAGTTCAATATGTTATGTTATGCTAATATTTCATTGCAGATAAAGAAGCAGTTTTATCGTGCTGAAATTGTTGGCCGGCGATTTCCTATATGCAGGGTGCATATAAGAGGTTCCGTAGTTGAGGTTGGTGGGACATGTACTTATTAGTCTGGATCTTTGAGCAACTGGTTTTTTGGGTCTTGCTTGATTCACCAGACATTTTACAGTCTTTCACATAATAGTCAAAGTTTGCTAATACTTTCGCATATATTCTACCTGCAGGTATCCAGTTTTGACACTGTGGCAAATAAAGGTGGTGAAACTAAAAGAAAGAATTCTTTTGTTCCTAGAATGCCAAAGGGATGTAACGAGAATGATGTCATTCGCTGGAGGAATTCCTTGCACAGAGACTTCACTATAAACAGGTATTACCCTTTTTACTTTTTATTTGTGTGCAAGGTTGGAACTAAAAGCTGTCTTCACTTTAAGTTAAGTATGAGGTTGAAGCCAAGCATTAACTAAGGGGATGGTTTGGCTGAGAACTGACAATTTGGTTTGGTTGCCAAGTTTTGGTTATCTCTAATTCTCTATTTGTGAACACATTGAATGGTTTGGCCAGTCAATTGGCAGTTTGAACATTACAAGAGAAATCATTGGCCTAGCATCTGGTTTACTACTCTACGATATATTTCACTTGCCAAGCCACACAACTCAGGATCTACTTGCCTGCAAAGTATAGTAAATGCAAAGTGTTATTCTTTTGGTAATGTGGTTGTTAGGAATTTTAATTGAAACATGTATTTGAAATTTTTTGAAAAACCAAGGACCAGATGGTGGCCAGAAGGATCAATTGGTAATTTTTTCATAGTTGTACTAATAGTGGAAGAAAGATACTTGAGGACTAAAAGCGGAAATATCACAATAGTCAAGGCACTAAAATGGAATAAGTTCCTTTGACTAAATAATCATTGCAATACAAACTACGGTAGGCTCTCTTGATACTTCAGGAAGTATATATTCAACACTTTCACAGTAGTCAAGGGACTAAATTGGAATAAGTTCCTTTGACTAAATAATCCTTGCAATACAAACTATGGTAGGCTCTCTTGATACTTCAGGAAGTATATACTATTCAACACTTTCACAATAGTCAAGGGACTAAATTGGAATAAGTTCCTTTGACTAAACAATCCTTGCAATACAAACTATGGCAGGCTCTCTTGATACTTCAGGAAGTATATATTCAACACTTTCATTAGCTTATAAGTTGTGTCCTTAAATTGCAACAAATTTTCAGATGTCCTCATTGCAGATTTCATATATAATATATATGAAAGTATTTATAATCTTCTCATTCCAAGGTGGCCTACAATGAAAGGCTCAATCAATTGACATGAATATTTATGGATGATCCGAAGTCATGTATGAGCATTGGTCACTAAGATGGGTCACCTACACTTAAAGAAAATGAACAAACTAGCAGCACACTGAAGGATATTTTTATTTGTTAATGGTATTTTTTGGAATATCTTAGATTTCCTGCTTTTTATCTAATGTTCGTTAGCTCATTGAATGTATTTATGAATTGGTGGAAACAGCTTGTTTTATGATCCCTTTGTCTATCAAATCTATGGGATTATGCAAATGGCTATGGCAGATATAAAGTCCCAGAAGGTAAAACTGTTACTTTTAGTCTGTGCTATGTGTATTTATTTCAATTGGAAACTCACTAAACTTTTTGCATAACATTTCTCAAGCTAAGGCGAACATTATACCTGCTCAGCTGTCATTTGAAGAGGATTTGTGGTTAGTTTATCTTTCATTTACTTGGCAAAAATTCTCCTAAAACACTAGAGTTAGTGTCTCAGTTTCCTCTATTTATTTGTTGAATCTACTTGATAAATTTCTACATGTCTCATTCAGCAAGAATATTGCGGGGCTGGAGACTTGCAGCTCGTCTTAAATTTTCGTTTTCAATGGAAACTGGGGCTATATGGAAACTGTCACCGTCCGTCATGAGTCTAGACAAGGTGCAGTAACTCATAACATTTCATTTGTTCTATGCGCCAATGGGAAAAAGGATGGAACCAAAACTAATAATCAAAATCCAAAACTTTTGTGGTGTTTCTAGAAATTTACTACTTTCCCCCTTTTATGTGAAATGCCATCTATTTCTTTTGGAGTCCAGATTAATGATGGAAGTCAATTACATCTTTCCTATGGGGCTGCTGTGCCCTCTCTTTGCCTTGCTCAGAAGTATAACTTAACTTGAGGTTCTGCTACCGTTTCATGTGAAGTTCCTATTACCCATTCCATTATTGGTTTGCAAAACCATCTCTTGCATTTTGTTCTAGATGTATCTGTAATGTTCTAAAAGGTGCCATCATTTACCAGCAGCATACCCCTTTACTCAACAGGCCGACAAACAATCCAGTGATACTTCTATGCTGATGGTATGCCTTTTTCTGTCTGCATCCGATTTCCTTAATGAAATCATAAGATTGTTTCCGACATTTTCCTTTGGAAAATTTTAACGAGTTCATTTTACCAAATATATATGATCACGTCGATATTTATGCATTCTTTTCCTATTATAAGATGATTGTTCCACATTCTCAACAACACAAAATTTTCCATTTCCTTTTAGATATGTTGTTATTTTCCTGTCTTTTCCAAAGCGTATAATGTAGTTGTTGTAAATCTTTTGCAGAAACTATTTTCCCCAGTTTAGTATCAATGGTATCTTGGAGAGACCTGCTCGTGAGAGCTTGTGGTGGAGTTTCTTTTCTTCAAGAAAAGCAGGTAGAATTGGCATTATGAAGTTTTGTTTGGATTTCTAATTCTTCCTAGTTCTGTGTTTTCATGAAATTGGTTACATCAATTGAGAGTGATGGGTCTATCAGGCAAACCATTTTTGTCCATTATGGGAGATTAAAAATGAAAACAATGTAAAGTAATGCTTATATCATTTTCT
>VALG01015012.1:0-11999 GCA_009835305.1 Ipomoea purpurea | reverse complement strand
TAATTTCACAACCAAAAAAAAAGTTGCAAGTGCTTATAAAAATGATAAATGAATTAATAATATGTTTCATTTACAACCTAAGATTATAATAATTTGACATTCAAATAAATTAATTACAAAAAATATTTTATATATAAACAAAAAAATAATAACTAAATTATAAAACCAATTAAGAATAAAATTATACTCATTCAACTACATTTTTTATTAAATTCTAATACATAAATTAAATTCCAAAATATGTTATCAAAAAATATTTCTTAACAAAATATTAAAGAAATTTAAATATTAATACAAATTATACATTTATAAGGGTGCTATACAAAAAAACGCAGTCCAATCCACTGTATTTCTAATAATCTCCCTATACTTATATTTGGTGTTTGCCATTTACCTTCAAAAATGGCCACCCCTAATTAACCATTGATCTTAAGATTATGTGCTTAAATTTTGATCTAATTTTTGCTTTATTTTTTTTTTTAGTTGCCCTTAATTCTTAAAGAAATAAACAAGTTTGCCATTTATTTTTGTTTTCTTCCCCTTCTTTTCTCTGTCTACTTTATGCCAACTACTTAATGTCTGGCAAATTATATTATGCACCGGGGTGCATTAATCGATTATGCACCGCGTGTCTTTTTTTAAAAAAATTAACAGTGTTATTCCGTCGTTTCGCACCTTTGCAAAAGTACTCTGTTATTTCAGTTCATTTTGTAACACTGCAGTTTCAGTTGAAACACAACTACAGTTTCATTTCGATAACTATAGTTTCATTCGATATTTTTAGACTCCAAAATATGTGAAAAGTTATTTAATTTTATTATATACACTATAGTTTATTTAAAACACAACTAACATTGACTTTTGATATAAAATACAGCTTCATTTGTACAATATACACTCAAATATGTGAAATGTTATTCAATTGTCAGTTTATATACACTGCAGTTTCATTCACTATGACTTACAGTATCATTTTGATATAACTGCAGTGTCGGTTTGGATATACTGTATTGTCAAATTGGTGTTTTAATACACCAAACAAACGCACTTCGTAACTCTAACGACGGGCTTTCATTTACTTAAAGAAACGGCGCTGTATATGGGCCGCGGTGCTAATCCATTATGCACCTAGTTCTATAATATACAACTGTTCATGTCTCCATCAATCCATCACGCAGAGTAATAATTCCAACTAGTTCCATCTTGTATGGGCGGCCTTTATTTTTGGCTAGCCTTTTCTCATGTCTTGGGGAGCCATAGAAATAAGTCCATCTTCTTCATCGTTACTACATAGGATTCCGTCCACCACGCGGCGGAATACTCCCTTTGTCATACTGAAGGGATCAGATCCAGAAAGATTACACCAGAAGGCAGTGCCCGCGAACCTCTCCTCTGGTCTGCCGCCGTACACCCGTCCTTTCTCATCAGTTCCCCACCAGTCAAGCCCCCAAATGGCGAGGAGCTCACTGGCAACCGGCAGTCCGAGAACTATTTGCCGAAGGCCCAACGTGTGCGACCGATGCGGCGCAGCTAGGTTGAGAGTTTCCATTGCAGCGGAGACTACGCGCTAGTCTCTGTTGCGTAGGATTGCAATAGGTTGTCAAAATGGCTTCATCATCATTTTTATTTGATTTTTTCATAATTTTCAGACTAAGAGAGAAATAAGAAAGCAGAGAGAGAGAGATATGAGGAAGAAAGAAGAGGAAGAAGTCCGCCGGTAAATTCACATGCTTGGCTGATATTTTACTTCTTTTCCTTTTCTTCATTCTTTTCCACCCACTCCACGTTACCTGTCTTATGCTTCTCTCTATTCCCATTTCCCCTCTTTCTTTCTCTATTCTGCCGATATTTACATTCATTTTGTTTTTTTTTCTCCTCTTACTCCAAGTCATTTACTTCAACATAATTATTCATCTTCATTATTGGTATATTTTATTTAGCAATGTTCAGATCATTGAAAACCTTCATGTTTCTAATCTGTTATAAACATGTCTCAATTGTATCAGTATGTGGTAAGAATGTTGAAGCCAGAACCCTTTCAAGTGTCACTCCAGGGAGCACGAACACTGAGGCAGTGAATAACTCAGACAACTCTGATGCTGTTGCTGGGAAGGATTCCAAGGAAGTGAGGAGTGCTAGCTATGTTTAACATGCTTTGTGTGACTATGAGAGGCAATGGATGGGAAGAAGATAGAGGGGTTCTTGTACAGATATCGGAAAGAGGGAAGGAGTGAGGACAGGCTGCAATGACCATCTATGGCCGCAAGTCCCTCAACCACCGTCCGTGAGGAGCAGGAACCAGTTAGGCAGAGTAAAGGAAACGACCTTGAATATTATTCCGATATGATTTGGTTCCATCGTGTTACATATTATGATCATTTTGAGTGAATTTTAGCTGTTTTTATATGCGGATTAATTAATGCTATGCTATATTTATTTGAGTTAATTTTATATGTTAGTTTCAATTTTAGTATATTATATTTAATGGATGTTTGGATATTAGATGGTGAGGAGGTTTGATAACCACAAATGTATAAACCATATCATTATATTTTTTAGCATTGAAATTGAAGTATTAGAGAAGCTAAGGTTAGGTTAGGACTTTTAGCAACCACAAACAAGCAAGGAGAAATTAAAAAATTTTAGTGACAAGGCTAAGGTATGAATATTTAACATGGAGTGTGAAATTTTTTATTTGAACTTTTGAGTTTTAACATCAAAGTAGAAACACTTTGATGTTAATTAGTTTGACTTGTATAATGCTGCCTAACTATAATATGAACCTAATATGGCTCATAGGAGTTTCTTTGAAGTGGTGGCAGGCTGAATGTGTTAGAGAACAACGAAATGATAATATCTAAAATTATAATTTGTATCATGTTACTTACTAAATAATAATGTATTTATGTATGTTTTATTTTTTTTTTCATATAACAATTATTAAATTTATATATGTTATCATCTAAATATTAGATCACAATAATTGATCATTGGGCATGGCGTTTCGCGCAAAGCGCGTGCCCATGACTAGTATATATATATATATAGCCCAAAACCAAAGCCATTCTTTAAGCCAAACCCAACCCAAAACCGACCGTAGAAACAGAAATTTCAGTACGGATTTTTTGGATCTATGTAATATGTAATATCTACTCACATTTCAGTACATACCCACGAATCTCTCCACAAAATACACACAAAGACAACCTCACTGTCCGAAAAATCAAGGAGGCTGATCGGACCATCTACAACCTCACTGATAGACTATCTACGAATCTACGATGTATGCAAACATGGAAAGCGAAAAGATCAACCGGACAAACGGCTCCAGATCCAGGTAATGTTTCTTCGTGGTTGTCTCCGGTGACTCTCTGGTTGATCTCAGACGTTGAATCCTTGGACGGCTGGTTTGGGGATTTGTCTCTCCTCTTTCTAAGAAGACCCGTTGCTCTCCGGCGTTTTCTGTTGGTCCTCTCCTCCTGTTTACGGGGATTCCCAGTGGACCTGAATCATATTTGTACGCACAGAAACCCTAGACGGCTGGATTGGTAGATACTTCTCCCCTCTTCGCCGGATCCCGAGTCGAAGTTCTATCAGGTTTACCCACCTTTCCTTTTTGTATTATTTTCATTCCGATTCTTGGGTCTGTAGATTCTGTTTTTTTTTTTTCTTTTTTTCTTTTTTTCCAGAATCAGAAGGATTTAGTCTCCAAGCAAATTCCAGTAACAAATGCACTACGGTGGTATGGCAGATCTTGCGGTGGTGGGATGAAATGCTAGTGTGCTGGCACTGGTTTATTCATTTCCCGTAGATATAGCTGTAATACAACAAAACCTCCCTTAGATCAAAAGACAGGTATTTTTAATTTTTTTTCCTTATATATTTGGTCCATATTCTTCTTAGACTAAAATACCCCCTTGTTTCTTTCTTTCATGCAGTTTTTGCCCTTTCTTTTGACTCATTGGTTAGACTGCAAAATAATGTGCTTGTTGCTATGTTATGTGTAGACTAAATTAGAAAAGAATTATTTGATATGCTTTATGCTTGATGCTTGGTTTGTTTAGTTTGTGTATTTGTTGTATTTAGAAAATTATTATTATTAATATTATTTTATTAGAAAAAGTCTAAGAATTTGTCTTTAAAAAATATTTTTTTCCCCAGTTTTTTCTTATTTTCTTGGTTTTTTTCGCATTCTTAATTTTTTGGTTTTTTTTTTTTTATGATGTTATTTTTTTCTCTTTTAACATTTGTTTTTATTTGTTGTTTGTTTGTTTTTTAATAATTTGTACATACTTTTAATTTCATTGTGTATACAAAGTTCATTTATATTATTTAAATGACTTATTTTTATCATTTTAAGGCTTCATTTCATTTAAAGGGGACTGCAACATGTGACTATTGTATAAGGGTATTAAAATCTACTACAACTATACACACACACACACACACATATATAGAGAGAGAGAGACACACACAATTACAAATTCAATATTGTTTTTTTTTTTTTTATAAAACATAAAAACTAACTTAATACATTTAACAAAAAGAACACAACCTTTCCTGTAATGTTCTTTTATAATTTTTTTGGGAAAATGGTCAAATAGGCCCTCGAACTTTAGCTTAATAGTCAATTAGGTCCCTAAATTTTTTAAAAGGTGGCAATTACACCCATCAACAATTCATTTAGGTGCAATGAAGCCCCAAAAAAAGTTAATGACTGCTATCACAGGTCATTAGGGTTCAGGCCACATTCCAGCAAAAAAAAGTGACCAGCAACCGACCCAGATTTGTCGAACATTTCGCCGGTCACTTTTTTGTCGGAATTTCGGCGGCCCTTTTTTTTTTTTTTTTTTTTTTTGTCGGAAATTCGCGAAAGGGTGTCTGAACCCTAATGGACCTGTGATAGCAGTATTAATTTGTTTTTGGGGCTTCATTGCATTAAATGAATTGTTGAAGGCTGTAATTTGCACCTTTAAAAAATTTAGGGGCCTAATTGAGTTTTAAGCTAAAGTTCAAGGGGCCTATTTGACCATTTTCCCTAATTTTTTTAAACTACTTTTGTTTACATCTAATATACTCAGCTTACATTTATTTTAATTTAGGCCCCCTCTCCTCTCTCTCTCTCTCTCTTATATATATAATATATATATATATATATATATATTATAATATATATATATATATATATATATATATTATATATTATATATATATATATGCAGTAGAAAAAACTTTAACAACTAATAAAGATAGTAAATCACAGATTTGTAAATACCTATCTGCATATATATATATATATATATTATAATATATATTATATATATATAATATATACTATTAATATATATATATATATATATATATATATATATATATATATATATATATATATAACCAAGAACAAAATTTTGCATTTTAAAAATGCACTTTTTTCCTTTAAAAAAAGCACTATTTTTCATAATTTTTAATTACTTTCAATTGCATTATTTTTCCCAGAAGTCACATTACTTTCAATAAAAATATTTGGTGCAGATTTCACAAACATATGTAAACAATCCAGTAACATACTGCAAAGAAATATTTAGTCAATATTTCATATAGTTTGAATGTAGAACAACATGTATGTTTCTGATGGGGTGAAACCCCGACCCAAGAAAAGTGGGCCAACGAGGAAAGACCAGAAGAGGAGGATGGGTGACACGAAGCAGGCTTGGAGAGTGGCGTGGCCGAGCTCCACGAGTCGGCCCGGCAAGCAGAGGCCAGTTCAGATTACTGAAGTGCCAGTCTGAGCGTGGGCAGAGATGAAGAGTCGGTGCGGGCCCAACCGGGAAAGGACTCGGTTCAGAGAGCGTTGGGGGCCTTCAAGGAGTTAATACAGAAGCCGTTTAGGGCATTAAAAAGTCGGACCCGGTCCGCCGTTTTACAGGCTTGAGAGAGCCGTTGGTGATTCTGTAACGCACCCAACGGCCGGTACATTAAAGTGATCTTGAAGTCGGCCATTAGTGGCCTTTAAGTCAGTTGGGAGGAGCCTCTATAAAAAGGGCCTCCACTCTTGTAAATGGCAAATTTTTGAGAACCCGGAGGAATACGAGAATTCTAGCACTTCACTTCACCTAACTCATACTTTTGTGAAAGGTGTATCCTCCAGCTGAAAGTTAGTTGGACCTCCTTGGGCCCGAAAACCCTAAAACCATCACTGGCGCCGTCTGTGGGGATCGAAACAAAGAGCTGCGTACCCTCTGAGCGAGGCGAGTCCGAGAGACCGACAGGAAAGCCCTAGCCGCGAGAAATCGGAAAGCTTTAGCATGACGGGAAGCCAAGAGCAGCTGAGTCAACACGACAATGGGCTGGGGGCAGACCTAAGAGACCAATTGAATCGAAGGAGCGCCCGAAGCCGGGAAAACGATATGCCGTCGCCGCCGACACCACCGATAAAACCCACAACCAGCCGTAGTGCCGCTCACCCCAGAACAACTGCATGCGATTGGATGTGCTTTTGCCGAGGCAAGTCGTGGAGTAAGAGAGCAATCGCTACTCGGCCACCGCAACGAGACCCCCAACCATCTCGAAGGCGGGACAATCGACAACAGAACCGCCGGGCTGAGAGTCAGCCGGTACAGTCTGTCCATTCTCGGCTCGGTCCGGGTGCTGGACGGCGGTCGCGAGAGAACGATTGGGACAAAGAGAACCCAGGCGCCCCGTCAGAAACTCACAATCGGCAGACTATGCGCGAGCGAAACTGTACCCGGAAAGCCGGCATGGTGGCTCGCCGCTTAGAGCAGCCCGCCCATAACCACGACCAACTGTTGAATCGGAGGTCAGCGAGAGCACGGAATCAACGGGAAACCACACCCGAGAGAGGGTTGAGGTGGCGATTTAGTTCAGGAGGTACGGAACCTGAAAGAACAGGTGGAGGGAAAAACCAAGTCCCCGGCGAATGTTATTGACCGCGTTACCCTTCTCGGCCGAGATCATGGCCTTCAAGATACCGGGCGACTTCAAGTTCCCGGAGCAAGCCACGTTCGATGGGTCTAGCGACCCGCGAAAACACTTACTGAGCTATCAGGCCAAGATGCAAGTTTTGGGGGTACGAGACCCGGTCATGTGCCGTGCTTTCCTACCCACGTTGAAGGGATCCGCGTAAAGGTGGCTGGTGGCGCAACCTCAGGGGTCGATTCACAGCTTCGAAGAGTTGGCAGATCGCTTTATGAGTCACTACGCCGCCAACATCAAGCCACAGAAAGACCTGACGCACTTGGGCGACATCCATCAGGACGAAGGCGAGTCCTTAAAAACCTACTTGGCCGTTGGCAGAAAGAGATCCAGTCTATAGAGGAGGTAGAAGACCAGACGGCACTTACTTTCTTCATCGAGTCACTGCGGTCGGCCAGCTGTACCGAGACCTAAGGGACAACCGCCCGGCCACATATGCGGAAGCCATCCAGATGGCCAACAGAGGGCCGACACAGAGCAGGCCATGAAGCATAAGCGACAGCGCGAGGTCGGCGGATCCGCCAACGGGAAAAGAACGCGAGCCGAGACGAAGGGAAAGGCGTTCGGATGTGGCCCGACGACCCGAAGTTCGGCGACTGTACGATCGGCCCGTCATCCACACCTTACCGGCCGGTCCCTGAACGGCCGGTCCACGAAATACAAGCGGTCGCCCCCCTCCGCCTCTACCGATCGATGACCGCGTGACGAGGCGAAGAGACTGGGTAAGACTTCTAAGTATTGTCGTTATCATAAATCCTATACCCACAGCACAGAAGAATGCTTCTACCGAAGAAGATCAATTGGGGGAATTATCCAGCAAGGACCCCCCGCCTCCTAATCAATGGAGGCGAAGGTCTCCCAGTCAAGGAGACGGAGGGACTCGCGCCGATGCGGAGAATAGTCGGATAGCAGCGGGTTCCGAGGAGGATGAAGCCCAGTGGCGCCAGGAAGCCGGTTATCAACATGATAGTCGGCGGGCCGGAAGGCGGCGACTCGGCAAACACCCGAAAAGCTTGGGCTCGACAGCTGTACGTCGGGACGGTATATGGCCGTGATGAGAACCCTAAAAAGGCGTGCCGGGACCCATTGTGTTCACCGACAGGGATTTGCCAGGCCGGGAAGAGACCCCGCACCGAGATGCGTTGCGTCATCAGCTATGGACATCAACAAGTGTGGCTCGTTCGGAATCCTGTCGACACTGGGAGTAGCGTCAATGTGCATATACCTAGAAACCTTCACAAAATGGGCTAACTCGGAACAGCTTGGAATCCTGTCAAAACCCCCCCCTCGCCAGGTTTCACCGGGGACTCTTTGGAGGCGGAAGGATCGATTACCCTTCCTGTGGAGATTGGTAGTTATCCGAATGTGTAGAATTAAACATGAAGTTTATCGTGGTAAATCTGGCCTGTTCACATAACGCCATACTCGGCCGGCCGGGTCTGGGGAGGACCTCGGAGCCTTGATCTCGATCGAACACCTGTGCTTGAAATTTCGCACGCCAAATGGGATAGGTACGGTGCGCTGCAATCACAAGGTCGCCCGCGACTGCTATCTGCAGGCATGCAGAGGAATGGGCAAGCGCTGAGATGCAAGTCCATGAGATTACCGAGAGGCCCCCGAGGGAAAACGATTTGATACCTCGCCCCGAGCCTGCCCGTCGAGTTAGAGGAAATTGAAAATCGACCACACACAACCAAGTCGGCGGGGTTCGAATTGGAGGTCGGCCTTCCAGAGAAAACTGAAAGGAGAAATCGTAAAGTACTCCAAGGAGCCCCGGTCAGTTTTCGCCTGGGGCCCGGAAGACATGCCCGGTGTCGACCGATCGGTTATATCACACCGACTCGCTGGTCGACCCCGAACACCGACCGGTCGTACAGAAGAAGCGATACCTGCGCTAACGACCTGGAGGGGAATTGTGGAAAGAAGGACAGTTCAGCACGCCTTACTAGGCAGCCGTTAGCACGTCCGCGGATGGTAAGTACCCGGATGTGGTTGGCAAAGGGGTGTCCTTGGTACCCAAGTGCGTTGGGCGACATGTGCGTGGACATACACCGACCGCTTAACAAGGCCTTGCCCAAATAGACCCGTTTCCCCCCCTACCTCGGGATCGACCAATTAGTCGACGAGACGGGCCGCGGTCCCCTGCTGGAGCCTTTATGTACGCCTTCTAGGGGACCATCAGATATTCATGCAACCCGGCGGGACGAGGGAGAAACCGCGATTTCCTGACACCGGATGGAGTTATTGCTACAGAGTATGCCTTTCTGGCTTGAATGAACGCCGGGGCCCACGTATACCCGGATGGTGGGCCCGGTTATCCAGCCATCCTGCCTTTGGGGAAATCGATTGGGGCGATACGTCGATGACATGGCTCGTCAAGAGTCCGAGAGGAGGACAAGCATGTAGGAGGACCTGCCCGACTGCCTTCAAGCGGTGATGATAAAAATTTGACAACACTTCGGCTTGAACCCCAAGAAATGTTGGCGTTCGCCGTACAAGGCTGGCAATTCTTGTGCCTACATTGGTCACCAAGCGGGGCATCGAGCCTAACTCCGGAGAAGGTACAAGCACCATCATCGACATGCAGGGGCCTCCTACTACCGTCAAAGGACCTACAATGATCGACCTGGTCGACTGGCCGCCCTTAGCCGCTTCTTGAGCAAAGCGGCGGCGATGAAGACCGCTGGCTTTCTTCGAAGGCCATGAAGAGAAAGAAGGAGTTCACCTGGACACCTGAGCCTGCCAACAATCGTTTGAGGAGTTGAAAACAATAACCCTTTCAACACCTCGGTAGTACACCCCCCAGGTGGGTGAGGCCCCCTGTTCCTATACCTGGCCGCCTCTCACAACAGCGGTAGTTTCGGTATTAGGTCCGGGGAGAGGAGAACGAGTTCCAGCCACCCGGTCTATTACGTAAGGCCGGCTCGTTGAAACTTTCGAGTCGCGCATATACCGCCTTGCGAGAAGATTCGGTGTACGCGCTTAATCGTCACTGTGCGCCAAGTTGGCACCTTTATTTCCAAGCCACACCGGTCCGGGTTTCTTGGACAGACCAAACCGCTTGGGAGCTGTTTTGCGAAACCCTTGTCATCCGGCCGACTTGAAATGGGTCGCTAGATTGACCCAATATGGGATCGCATCTACCAACCTTGGGGGCCTTCCATAAAAGGTCAAACCTTGTGCCGATTTCCTGTCGAATGCACAGCGAGTGTGAGGAAGAAAAGGAACACACCTCGGAGAGCTGTGCCGGCGAGTGGTGGCAAAAATGGCATGCGGATGGAGCATCAAGTCGGCAGCACTATGAGCGGTGTTATGCTCATCACTCCGGAAGGATTTTCCGGCTAGATTATGCCTTGAGGGGTACTTGTTCCCGGGCGATCGAACAACGAGGCCGAGTACGAAGCGGTGTTAAAATGGCCTCCACTCGCAAGGCCTTGGGAGTCGAGCGACTGCGAATTTAAAATCTGACTCTAGGTTGTAGTCAGACAGATCTCTTGGCACGTGCGAAACCAAGAACGCGGAAGGATGGCAGTATATAAAGACGCGCATCGAAATGCTTAAAGGAGTTCGGAGCCTACGAGATAGAATATATATCACGGACGGACACGTGAAGCCGACATATTGTCCAAGGATCGCCCTGGAAGGGGTGACCGCACACCGGTAAAGATTTGCCAGAAAAAGAGTTAAATCGGGCCAAAGTATCGAAGAGACACACTAGAGGTTCCAGCGAAGTGGATGTCGAGGAATTGAGATCCGGAGAAAAACCCCGAGATGTTCTGGATAGAGATATCCGGCGGTTCAAGGAAAGGCGACGGATTACCGGAGGATTCGTGGGAAGCCCCGTAGGATCGCGAAAAAGGGCCCCCTTCCTTCAATCATCGATGGGCAATCATACAAGCGTCGTTCGGAGGGCCCTTATTGGAAATGCCTACTCAGACCTGAGCTGAGAAGATAATGGATGAAGGCCCATAAAAGGCATCTGTTGCCACCCACCATGGGCGCCCACACACTCGCCCGAAGATTAGTGTGAAGGGTATTATTGGCCGACCATGATTGCCTGAGACTGTATCGATGTGGATATCAAATTGCGGCGTGTTGCCAGAGCGTTCGCCAGAAAAGACACCCGGCCAGCTAGCCTTTTACACGCCGGTTACCACTGCTATTCCCCTTTGCCAGTAGTGGGGGAATAGATTTTTGGGACATTACCTGTTCGCCCCTGGGTCTGAAATTCTGTGTCGTGGCTATCGTATTACTTCACCAAATGGGCTCGGAGGCAGAACCATGGCTACATAACTGAGAGTATCAAGCCGACGCTTTTTATGGAAAAGGGGTAGTTTGCCGCTCGGCCTGCCCGCACCGCATATCGTCAGTGGCAACGGCGACAGTTCGGACTGCACAGGCGTTCGCTGACTTCTGCCGCCCGGCATGATATCAGGCATACCCAAGGTGTCGGTGCGTACCCGAGGCAACGGGCAAGGTCGGAGAAACGCTGATCGAACGTTAGTAGATGGAGATCCGGAAGAAACTCGAAGATATCCGAGGAAATTGGGCGGATGAGCTTGATCGAGTCCTGTGGGCTTATCGCACTACCCAGCGGCGAGCAACTGGAGAGAGCCCGTTCTCGTTCGCATGCGGCTTCGAGGCCAAGGTCCCAGTCGAGGTGATCGAGCCCACTCACCGGGTTCTCACCTACTCGGACATGGAGAATGAAGAGAGTCTCCGGATCGAGAAAAATCTTCTTAGAGGAAAAGAGGGAAGCCGCGGGTGCGCGGATGGCTGAATATCAGCAGGCGGTAAAAAGATATCGCGATCAGAGGATTCGCCCGCGACCTTCCAGGTCGGCGACTTGTGCTTCGCGACGACAAGCCAAGCCAGCCCACGGAAGGAGGCAAGTTTGCGGTTAAATGGGAAGGGCCGTATCGCATTGCCGCGGTGGTCCAAGCTGGGACTATTGGAGGGGCAAGCCTGTAGATCGCGATATTGGAACGTCATCCATCTAAAGAAAT
>VALG01015006.1:0-44836 GCA_009835305.1 Ipomoea purpurea | reverse complement strand
TTTGCTTGCTGCTTAAATTTTTGAGGAAAGGGTAAATGTGGTACATACCTTCTCACGGACTTCTTTCCCTTATCTTGAACTTGTGGATTATTTTCACAGCAGCTGGCTCAACTTCTACCCTCCTCAAGTTTCTCTTCGACTTGAACTTTTGATGGGGAGGGATGGTTCTTAGTACATTTTCACTCTTGTAACACATTGGACTGACAGGCCTCCTTGGATTTATAATCAATCTCTCATATATCTATCTTGGCCCTTCTATATCTTTTAATATACCGATTTAATAAATAAATTCAAAAATATATATATATATATATATTATAAATATATATATATATATATGGATTATTATTTATTTATCTATGCATGAATATTTCATTAATCTATAATATTGTATTGATATACTTTGAAATACTTTTTTTAAAAATAATATTTAACATTATCCTGCATTAATAATAATAATAATTAATATTAATAGTATAATATATATAATAATAATAATAATATATAATAATTAATTATATAATAATATAATTAATGTACGAGTAATAAACGAAACAAAGAAAAAAAAAGGAAAAAGCTTTTATTATTTTACGATATAAATTACGGTTTTCTTTATAAGCGCGCATCAATAACACTTTCTGCAATTCAACTGCTGCATTTCTTGATTTTCTTCAACTCACCATAACCGCGAAATCGGAAGGGCGAAAATCAACGGAGTAGAGAAAGGTCGTTGGTCGGACTTTCCGATTCGTTTGTTTCTTCATCTATGTAGCTCCAGCTCCTGAATTTGCTACTAGGATTTCGATCAGCGTAAAACCCTAATGTCTCACTCACTGTCCTTTTTCTCTTTCTTTTCTCTTACCCCAATCAACTATTCACTCGATTTTTACGGTGAATGTTCGATCCTTTGATTTTGCTATTATGACTGTTCCAAAATTCATGTATACATTTATACTGTATTGTGTGAAGGTGTTAGTGCGGTTTACGTGGAAAAATTATGTAAGTAACTATTCTCAGCTACTGTTCTTGTCAAGTGGATGCATGATTTTGTAGTTGTAGTTGAATAGCGTTATGCTTTATTTGGTTTAAATGGAAGAGCTTTTTGTTGAAAATTGAAGTACAAGTTTTTTTTTTTTTTTTTTTTTTTTTTTTTTTTTTTTTTTTTTCCCATTTTGGGTTTAAATGGGAGTGGTGCAATAAATTTGATTTAGGTTTTTGTTACCTTTATAACGGGTAGTTTTGAAGGTTTAGTATGCTGAGCTTCTTGGTAAGATGCAATTTCTTTGTTATATGTGTGTTTTGAACTTTCTTGCATAACAAAGCAAATTTTGAATGATTTGTTTATTTTTTCGTGCTCTCTAGTTTTCTTGATGTATGGACCTAGTATTTTGGAAAGTTTAATTTTTTTAGGTTATGCAGGTTTGCGTGTCTTATTCAAACGAGATGGCAAATCCATCCGAATGTTGAGCTGGAAGCTGCAAAGTTTTTGCATAAGCTTATTCAGTCAACTGATGAGCCTACAAAATTGGCTCAAAACTCTATGTGGTTTGTTTGAATTTCTTTTGCGTATTATTAGATTATATCTCATTTCTTATATGCTTGCATTCTTGATATTTTTTATGGTTAATTCAGATTTTGCAGCATGATCAATGTGGAAGGAAAATTCAATGCCCCTATCAAAGTCATAATAAAGGTAAAGCAATGTTTGACTCTGCTAATTGTAACTGTTAATTAGTTGTTGCATTGTAATGAGGTATGCCTTCTACAGATATAAACTTTCTATTCTTATAGTTCAGGTCTCAACACTAATCTTATATGTCCATCACATATTTAAGCACTAGAAAGCTTCGCTTCACATCTCAACCATTGACTGTTTATTTTCAAGTCAGTAAATAGCCTCTTGAATTTAATGTTGAGGTTGCCATACATGTTCCCATACTAAAAACTTTCATACACTCTAGGTGGGAGTTTGGCCTTTAGATAAATTTTGCCTTCCTAATTCCTTAGTTTTATTTCACAACTAAATGAGGAAAGTCATCAGAAGGATTATATTCTCACTCCATTTAGGTGGTGTATGGGTTTCATGTGCTCAACGGTGCTAATTTTAAATTATTTGTTTTGGGGAACAGACGATAGGTTTTACTATCTTGCCTTTTAAAGCTTAGCTCAATAGTAATAGCTGCTCTAGTTTTTAATGTCCATTAGATCATGCCTTGTAAAGAGATTGCAAGCATGCAGTGTAAACATGTTTTATCTAAAGCAACAAATGAGGTTATTTTATTACTACAGCTTTGTGTTTTGAAAGATGCTGTTACTGTTTTCATGAATTTATTTTGGATTGTTTTTTAATATACCCACATTATTTATTTATTTATTTATTTTTGCATATAAGGGCTATGGAGACAGTTGTCAAGCAAAACAATCTTGATATTGAAGCTTTAATGTCATCACGGCTTCCTTCAAATGCTGGAATGCAAGTGGGAGATTCCTCATCATCAACAATTAGCTGGTAAGCCTGGTATAGATACAGAAATTTATTGGGTTGACATTTTAATATTCTGGATAGGGAACAATTAGAAGTTCATATTTAGTCTAATGTAAAACAGTTAGTCCCCTTACAAGTGAAAACTGTAACTGCAGGGTCTTCGCAAAGGGCTGGGATCACTAGGGACTCCAAAGCAGCTTTGTCTGGGGCTGAGATTATTAAACCAGATGCATTTTCTTCTAGCAGGCCACCTAGTGGGCATGGTATTTATCAAGGGTCTGCAGCCAATATAAATGGTAAATATTTAATACCTAATGATTCTTTTGCTGACTTGGTGTTAAAATTAGGGCAATGTATTCCTACTTATTTATGTGGCTGTTGCTGACAAGTATGGACTTACCAGCACAGACTTGTTTGTATGGGCAGACTGAGATGCTAGACAGACAGCAAAAGTGTTTGATTCTTAGATGAGATGAAGGTTCCTTTTTGTGAATGCACTATGAACTTGTTTTGCACAATTAAAGGATTTGGTAATATTGTCACCAAAAGGTGATTCAAAACATTAACTGAATGGATGGAGCAGGAAGTGATGTACAGTGACATGAAATTGACCTTTGGTGCTGGGTGCATTTCATTTTCTTTGGGGAGAGAGAGAGATAGAGAGTAGGAGGTGGGGATGGTTGAGGTTTATGTCCAGTTTGGGGAGACAACTTAAATATGCACTTTTCAATAACTTCAGACGCATGGGTTTGCCATTTCAACTGGCTTTCACAAAGCTCACTTATATCATTAATAAGTGGATGCAGCTTTTCACTTAGTAAGCTGCACCCTTGACACCTTTTAGTATAGTCTTTTGTAGATTCACAAAAAATAAAAATAAAAAATTCATCTTTACTGCTTTAATTGCCATGTTTACTTTTTTCTTGGTCAATTTGACTTAAGTTCATGTTTAGAAAATAAAAATTAGATAATAAGAAACTACAGGTGAAGTACTAGAAGTCTCAAGAATCACAACTCAAAATTATTAAGAAATAAACTTTAAAGTTTTGATCAAAGTTACTCAGGAAACAATACTGTACAACCTTTTTGGGACAGAGGGAGTAGTATCCTCGACTAACTCCTCTACAATTGTGACAAGAGTGAACTCTGTTTACCCTAGAGTTGCATATTCTTTGTGAAAATGACAGTTTAGGATCTTTATGTATGCTGACTAAATATGTGCGTCTCACAATGCTGCTGCTCATGTTTCTTTTGTAGCTGCAAAAATTCATGGAGTGGTGCCCAGTGCTTCTAATTCATCTCAGCCTGTAGAATCAGGAATTTCAAGCCCTTTGCAATTTGGGAGTCCTTCATATGATAATCATGGTTTGGTGGCAAAAATGCATCAGGATAGGAGTTCAGAATCTTTTCCTGCATCTCCTTCTGCTGATCTTTCTGCTGGTAAATGTACCTCTGGAAGGCCATTAGAGCATGAAGTAGGAACAAGTATGTTGGCAAATGTAAACAACACGAATCAGGTATTTCATAGTCTGTTCTGCCATCCTTCTGATTTAGTAAGTTAATTGAGTTTTTCTTTGGATTGTCATTTATTTATTGATGTGAGCCTGAAGGCCCTTGAAGATGGATTAATATGTGTTCTGTTTTGTCTGTTCTATTATGCATTCTATTTTAGTTAACAATGCATAACTAAGTCACTAGAAAATGTCATCCTGATGCAAATTGTGTTAAATAAAAGATTACGAAGGGACTATGATATTCTTACAGAAAATTCATTTGAAATAGTGGCTGCAAAAGTGACTAGGAGCATGCTCAGAAAAAATTCTAGTGAAAGAAAATTTTTATGTGTTAAATTAAAGATTAGGAAGGGACTATAGATTCTTTTAATACTGGACTGCCATTTAGACTAAACCCTACTCATGTTTTTCCTGTGTATATTTGTGTTGGAAGGGAGGAATGCAGAGCAATGCTTTGGAAACAAGTATGCTTAGGAGTGCAACTATCAGAGACACAGGAAAGTTACCTGTTGCCCAGCCTCCTGCTTCTGGGAACCCGTTTAAGGAACATCATTTAAAACAGCTTAGAGCACAGTGCCTTGTCTTTTTGGCTTTTAGGTATTCTTTATGGGTCTCTGGCTTAGCTTTGCTTTAGTTTCAGAAATTATGCAAAAAATTTTCTCTCCTACTTAACTTTTCAGCTACTTTTCCTATTTGCAGGAATGGTTTGATGCCAAAGAAAGTTCATCTTGAATTTGCACTAGGGAATGCCATTCCTAAAGAAGGTAACTATAAGGTTGATTATATTATTCAAAATTCAATAGTTGTCTTTCAGTTGGTTGATAAATAAACTGCTTTGCAGATGGAACTCGAAGGGATCTGGTTGATCAGAGAGGGAGGGAGCACTCTGTCAGGGAACAAAGTAATGCTTCAGAAGCCACTAGGTCATTTTTAACTGGCAGAGAAGTTGAGAGACTCGCTTCTGGCCCATCATCGTTGGGAATTCCTGGTGATGCAAACATGTCGAAAGAAGCTGAGAACCAAAATGTGATGGAGGATAGAGGTTGTCAGCTTTCCGTTTCTTCTGAACACGGGGAAGATAGGAGGTGTCTGAGGAAGATGAGAAAGATTCCAGAGGGCGAAACAACAGTGCAAGAAGGAACTGGATCACACGCATCTGCATCTAGATTATTGCATCCTGAATCAAATTCTTTAGGTGCAACTGATCATGAAGATGCTTCTGCAAACAGTCACCAACTTGGAATGCCTAACCAAGCTTCGTTTGTTCTGAATGCGAGCAAGCAAATTAAGCCTGAATTGAATAATTGGAGTGGACCAGGAGGCCAGACTGAGACTTCTAGGAGTTTGGCATCTGCCCCTGCTATTCTTCATGAGTCAGGATCACTAATAAAAGATGCCACAAATCAGTCTCAAAACCCTGTTGATTACAATCAAGGAATTCGACAAGCTGACAATACTTTCCCTAATTTTCCTGTAAGGCAGCAGTGGAAATCTGTCTCAGTGGTTGATAGCCAGTTTCCTAGTACTGTGGTGAGGAATGCAGTACCAGGTGAGAATCTCAATTCTTGCTAGACTAATGCCTAATATCCTGTTCCTAGGTAAGTACTCTTTCTAGCTCAATTTGATGCTTGGTTTCACTTGGCATGGTTGTTAAGAGAACTTGAAACATGTAATAGCTGTTGAGGGCACAACTTTTTGCTTCTCAAGATTTTGAAGATTTGTAGTGATCACTCCTGTCTTTGGTTTACTG
Organism: Ipomoea purpurea; assembly: GCA_009835305.1. Classification (NCBI taxonomy): domain Eukaryota; kingdom Viridiplantae; phylum Streptophyta; class Magnoliopsida; order Solanales; family Convolvulaceae; genus Ipomoea; species Ipomoea purpurea. Next base: position 39,087 of record VALG01015006.1, on the reverse strand, counting down.
AAAATTCATTTCATTGAAATTACTCCCTGTATCTCAAGTTGATGCTTTGTTTTACTTGGCTTGATGCGACTGTTAAGAGACTGGAATATGTAGTACTTGTTCGGGGCACACCCTCTTGCTTGCCAAGATTTATTGAAGTGTCACCTTTGATCGGGCAAACCTTCTGTCTTGTCAGCCAAGATTTTAAATACTTTTATATAGTGAACTGGTACCTTTTTGGCTTTGACCTATTTGGTAACAAGGAGGTTTGATACAAGCAGAGCCATGGTTTGAATTTCACTACAGCCTTCTAACTAAAGCAAAACAAAATGTAATTCTTGTTTTGTAAGGTGTAACAGTTGGATATGTAACTATTTTTGTTCTAATATTAATATTTTAAAACATGTAATAAATAGTTGAACAGCTAACATTTTGGGAAACTGGCTAACAGTTTGGGGAAATTTTTTAAAAAGCGAGTCTTTAATTTGTGCTGAAGGTAAACTGTTTATTAACTAGAATTTTCAATGTTTCTCATTACACGAACATTGTTTTTTCCTCTTTTTTTTCCTCTAGGTTTATGTGACACTGTCTAGCCTTTATCATATAGTGAATTTTAGCATAAAAATCTGATTATATGAAATTATATGCTGCCATTGTGTACTAAAAGTTAGAATTGTATTAACAGCTCAAGAAGTAGATGAGGAGGAGGAAGATATTTCTTTATCCACAGAAAGGCTACCATCTCCAAGACATACAACATTAGAGAAGTGGATCCTCGATCGACAGAAAAGGAAACTCCTTTCTGAGAGAAAATGGGCTCTGAAACAACAGAAGACAGAAGAAAGAATTTCTGCTTCTTCTTCGAAGCTGAAGGTCTGATGTTTAAACTTTGTACTCATATACTGAATTACTTTCAGTGTACTTTGGTTAACATTGTATGAAATTAGGATCATTTTGACAACCTTTCTTCTGCCGAAACTTTGGAAAGATACCTTTTCAACCTTAATTTGGCTTGTCATAAATAGCAGAGTTTGTTCCCCTCAGTAGGGAAAAATAAAAATTTTACAAGTCAAAGAGGTTGAAATTTTGTGTTGGGTAGATTTCTCTCAAGTGAAACCATGTTGGTTAAAGGTTTAGAGCTGGAAATCTTATAAGAGATGTATAGGTTTTGTCAAATCCTCCACTGGTAAACTATGCAAGATCCCTGATTTTTCTCTTCCAAAGTTCACCCTCTCCATATCTCTGCAGAGCTCTGCATTATCAACCTCCCTTGACTTTTCTTCATCATCATGTTTCATCACACTGGGAACCTCAGGTGATGGTGTAATTGTAAGCTGAGATTGTTTTATTGTGCTACCTGGTTATACTAATACATCATAGTAACATTTGAGTTTTATGAATGAAATTCACTTTTAAATCTTGACCACACAACAAACTGCTTTTTGAACTGTAGAAGTTTTATTTCTTCAATATAGGGGCCATATAGTGAGGAAGGGAATGATGAAGGATGTTTACTGGAGTTGCTATGTTTTTTTATGTACTCTATGTAATGTACTCTGCTTTTCTAAATTCTAATTGACTGTTTATGGGGTGTGTATATCGATACCAATAAGAAAGTGACTACAGACATCTTGCTATAAAATTGGAGCCTTGTGCATTTGTTTGAGCATATATGCAACTGTGAAGCTTGCATTCGGCCGCAAGAACTAACTGCAGCTCCTGGTTCCATTCATATCATGTTACTCTCTATTCTCTTCTAATTTTTAACACCAGTCATTTAGAATGCAAGAGTTTAGATCTATTTTTTTTAGGTCCATGCTGAGTTCTTACACATTAAAATTTTAACCTAATGATAAAATTGACTTAGAGTTCACTCACAAGAAACCCTTCTGGTGAAGTGGTTAATTGCAATCACATTGATTGTAACTTTAAGTCCTGGAAGACTATAAGCTAAATAGGCGAGAAGCCTCTTTTCTTTTCCTATAATTTTTAAATTTTTTGATTTGTAGTGTGGAGTAGGATGTCAATGCGGGCTGGCCCGTGGGCTAGAATTCTTCAACCTTAGCCCGCCTCATGCAGGCTCGCAGGCCAACTTCAAGAATTAAAAAAAAATTATAGTATTATTCTATATTCTAATAAAATAATATTAGATAGTTCCGTGTTTAGAAATTAGAAATTATAGTATTATTCTATTTACTCAAGCTCTTTTTAAGATTTTTATAATTAATATATAATGAAAGTTATGAAAATTTATTTTTATGTCATTGTGATGCTTGAAAGCATGTCATTATGGTTTGTGCTGCAGCATGTGGCTACTTGATTTACTGTGGTGAAGGTGCATTATTCTCTGTATATTAGCTCAAATTTTCTTTAACGTGTGATAGTTGTGGCTCATTTCCTCTTATTGCAGGAAAGTGTTAGCTCCTCTGAGGATATCTCTGCAAAAACGAAAAGTGTAATTGAATTGAAAAAACTTCAATTGCTGGAGCTACAACGCCGCCTGCGGAGGTAACTGATCTTTCTGAAATTCCTTTAGATGATACATTCATACATTGAAGGTCAAAGTATATATCTCTGTATGGTGATTCAACAAAGATTTTTAGCCATATTTGATTTATCATGTATTGTTTATTTGTTGGTCTTGATCCCTTTTTTTTGTTCATGTGACAGGGACATTTTGAATGATTTTTTCAAACCAATTACTGCCGACATGGAGCGCTTGAAGGCAATTAAGAAAACTAGAATAGGAAGAAGATCTAAACAACTTGAAAGGTATGAGCAGAAAATGAAGGAAGAGCGTCAAAAGAGGATTCGCGAGAGGCAGAAGGAATTTTTCAGTGAGGTTGAAGTCCACAGGTTTGTTATTTTTTAGTTGAGGATGGATTCTTGCAACCTTCAAAATGTGTTGTTAGCTTCAGTCATGGAATCATTTATTTCTCTTGCAATCACTGTTTCTAATAGTGGTCTTTTTCCTGTTCTGTCAAGAATCTTGCCCTTCTAATCTTTTTAATTTCCTGAATCCAGGGAAAGACTGGAGGATGTATTCAAAATGAAGAGAGAACGCTGGAAGGGTATCGTTAGATATGTGAAAGAGTTCCACAAAAGAAAGGAACGGATACATCGTGAGAAGATTGATAGGATCCAACGTGAGAAGATAAATCTTTTAAAAATCAATGACGTTGAAGGGTACCTTAGAATGGTTCAGGTATGTTATTATCAACAAATAACAATATATTGGGTTTTTTGAGGTTGATACTCAAAATTATCATTAAAATGTTTGCTATGTTTCCAATATGCTCATAGGATGCAAAATCAGATCGTGTCAAACAATTACTGAAGGAGACTGAGAAATATCTTCAAAAGCTTGGATCAAAGTTAAAGGAGGCTAAGGGAAACACTGGGGTGGTAGTGGAGGATGAAATTGCTTTTGATGAAGAAGATGAAACAGACCAGGCCAAGGTTCTTTTCAGCCTTCAAAGTCGTTTCTAGAGTTTTCACTTTAAAATTTATTATTTTATTTTAATGTATGTGCTATGCTTTTATATTTGCATGTTATTCTTCTCTTCAGAAGCAGCACTCTTTTATATCTTGTATAACTACTATATTAATTTGTTTTGCAGCATTATTTGGAAAGCAATGAGAAATACTATATGATGGCACACAGGTAATAGCCTAAAATCTTTTCCTTCATATTGTCTCGTGGAAGGTTATTTGGTTATCTCTGAAAATTTCCTTATTTTAGCTTGTTACTCTTGTTAGCATCAACACCAAAAGCAGTTACCATTAATCTTGCTTCATATGCCCTCAATTTTGATGTCTAATATTGTCTCGGTAATCTTGGAAAGAAGTTTGAAAATTTGCTGCTAGTCTTAAATATGCTTTTATGAATGTATTCTGTTTGATTACCCATTCACTAAGTGCATATATTTTTCTGCAGTGTTAAAGAGAATATAGCAGGGCAGCCGACTTGTCTTGTAGGAGGAAAATTAAGAGAGTAAGTAACATGCTATACAAGAGTTAAAATCTTTCCTAAATAAGCAGTATGATTATTTTCTTAAGCACTTCATAAATTCAACCTTCAATTGTCTATTTTACATTTAGGTACCAAATGAATGGCCTGCGGTGGTTAGTTTCACTTTATAATAATCATCTCAATGGGATTTTAGCTGATGAAATGGGCCTCGGTAAACAGTCCAGGTATGTGATTATATCATTTATGTACAATTGGTATATGTGGGATTAGCACTTTGTCCTTTGATATTTTAGTCTGTGGGATTAGCTGCCTTGCTTGAAACAGATTTCTCACTGTTGCTAGAGGACCTTGCTATCTTTTTTGTAGTCTTGGGAACTTTCTTTCTTTAGGTTATTTCTGTTACCAGGTCCTTTAAATGTGAAGTTAATCAGTTGAACAAATTTTCATATGATGTTGTAGGATGCTATTTCTTCCTTGTTCTCTGTCATTAATATTTATTGGAAATGTTCAAATAAAAAAAGGAAATAAAGGTCCAAAGCTTTTCCCTCTCTGTTTTTTGGAATGTTGATAAACATGAAAATGCAAAGAAAAATTCATCCTTCATTCCTTTGTGGTAATTGCTTGTGGAAGTGTGAGTGGTGGAAGTGTTTTGGTGTGAACTGGCTGGTGCTAGTTTTTAGGCAGTACTTTTGACGATAAGGACTTCTTTAATTTTTTCTTAATGTTCTTTTGGTATTGGGGTGGCTGGATGGGTGCAAGGATGGTGAATAGTGGATGGAAGTAGTGGTGTTCGCAGCTTTGGGGAGCTTGATAAGCACGGGAACAGGAAAGGAGATATTGGAATTTGGACACAGGGAAACGGCAATTTAAAAAAATATAAGACATGAAATGCACAGGGGAAATGTACAAATATAAAAAACATGTTAGTATATTTGCAAAAAATGGGGAAACCTTTTTCCTACTTCAGGGGTAATATTTAAAAAAATAAAGTAAAATAAAATCATTTAGATCAAAGAATGCGGGTTCTTATTTCTTGCTCCAACTCCTACATGCCCCTATACTTCATACAATGTATATACCCCTAAAATGTAGTATTTTAACTATGGAACTTGTAGACAATTAATAATAGGGGTATTGTCTACTAGTTCCATAATTAGAAGTACTACATTTTAGGGGTATATTCATTCTTATAAAGTATAGGGGTATGTAGGAGTTGGAGCAAGAAATAAGAACCACATTCTTTGATCTAAATGATTTTATTTTACTTTATTTTTTTTAAATAGACCCCTGAAGTAGGAAAAAGGTTTCCCCATTTTTTAAATTATGGAAACAGTCAAGCATTCTGGACAATATTTGGGAGTTTCCTTGTATTGCAGTAGGAGAAGTTGCTAGTGGTTAAGAGTTTGGTGAAGTGGAGGAGGTGCGGTCTCTTTTGCTGATGATTGTTGAATTGAATTAGGTAGAATATGGAGAGCATTTTAAGTGCTTTGTTTACTTGCTTCGAAGGTGAATTAAAGTGATAGAAATACTAGGCAGTTTAGATCTGTGCTAGTGTGCTTGAATTCCTGCAGCCACAACTTTTACTTTTTTAATTATAAAAAATTACAATGGCGGGTTTAGCTGGTGGGGCCTTCTTGCAACTGTTTAATGTGATGATGGTTTTTATTTTCTCAATTCCTGGGTTCAGGCTCTCTTGATATCTCTCTGAAAAAGCGAATCTTAAAGTAGGGCCCTGTGCACTGGTGGTCTAAATTCTTGTTAAAATTTCTGAATTTCATAGAATAATGGAGGTTCTTATAAGAATATTTTTACAGGTTATTTCTTTAATCTGTTACCTAATGGAAACAAAAAATGATCGAGGTCCCTTTTTGGTGGTTGTGCCGTCCTCTGTCCTACCTGGTTGGGTATCAGAAATAAACTTCTGGGCACCTAGCATCAATAAAATAATTTACTCGGGACCACCCGAAGAGAGACGGAGGCTTTTCAAGTATGACATGATAATAACCAAATCCATTGATGAAATTCGTTTCATAATTTTTTGAGCTCACTTGTATTCATTATTGTTTGTCTGCTATCTTGTCACTGCAGGGAGAGGATTGTTCATCAGAAATTTAATGTTTTATTGACAACATACGAGTATTTAATGAATAAGCATGACAGACCGAAGCTAAGTAAAATACAATGGCACTACGTTATAATTGATGAAGGACATCGCATAAAAAATGCTTCGTGCAAGTTAAATGCTGATTTGAAGCACTATCGCAGTAATCACAGATTGCTGTTGACAGGAACACCTTTGCAGGTATTACCATATTACAAATATTTTGTATTGGAACTTTTCTTGTGCATGGCATTAGTGAAAATTTCTTTTCATGGTTTAATCTATATGTACTTTTTGTCATTAATTAGAACAATCTAGAGGAGCTATGGGCACTGCTCAATTTTCTCTTGCCAAATATTTTCAATTCTTCAGAAGATTTCTCTCAATGGTTCAATAAACCATTTGAGGGTAATGGTGACAACTCTCCTGATGAAGTAAGTCTTTTAAAATTTTTGCTTGAGATGCTGGTGGTATTTATGATACATATTGCTAATTCTTATTGCTTATTAACGACTAGGCTTTACTCTCTGAGGAAGAGAACCTTTTGATCATAAATCGTCTTCACCAAGTTCTGCGACCATTTGTGCTTCGAAGATTAAAACACAAGGTATGCTGCCATTTGCTGCTTACATTGTAATTCATGTCTGCTTATAGGACTACTGATTACTAATAGATATTTGCATAATTGCATGCACCTAGTAGACTAAAACAATTTGAACTATCCTACCACAAGTGTAGGAATTGAATCTTTGATTATCAGTATTACTGAGTTTCATACGCAAATGCTATTGATTTGGATTCTCTAATTTGATACAGCTTTCAGCTGTTCCTCCTATTCCCTCCTAACCCCAGATAGAAAATAATGTTACTAGCATTCATTTGGATAGTGTCAAAATATAAATAGTGCTATCTAATTGACAATATGACATGATCAGTGAAATGAAGTCAAATAACTATGAAATGAAATGGACCAGGCAATTCAATCAGTGCACTCTGTTTTTGTAGAGTAGCATTTTTTTTAATATTTATTTTTAAAGGATTGTAGAGTAGCATTTATTTGGTCAAATATTTGCATTTGTCTTTACCCCATCTTCAATTGATCACTTGTTTGGATGGATTTTAAAGCTTTTGATTTCTTCTGTCTATGAAGGAAACATATTGGCTTATTTTGAGAAAACTATTTAATTACGAGTGTTGTTGTTTTGCTCTAGTAGTTGGGGACTGTTATCATTTTCTCTCTCTCTCTTTTTTTTTTTTTTTTTGAGTGACGAGGGAAACCCGCAACCAGTACCTGAGGGTGTGCACTGTGTAAACCCCGCCTTGTGACCCTAGCTGGCAAAGAACCACAAGGAGGTAAACCAATCTAGGTTGGCCATAGCTCTGGCTCAAACGAAGAAGGCCCAATAGGCCGCTCCCTCTGGGAGTTGAACTTGTAACATTGTGGTTACCAAGTCAACAGCTTGACCAATTTGCCTGGGTTGTCCCATGTTGTCATTTTCTCTTGCCTGGCCAGTTTCTTAATTTGAGAAGATCATCTGATTGACTGAATGAGAAGGTTTTGGGGTTTTGCTTGTAGAAACTTGAAAGGCAAATTCAAATGAACAACCGTTAAGCAGATGATTCTCTGTGGTGGTGCCTTGGGTTGCGATGATGCAAAATGTCCATAGATTTTAAAAATTTTAATGCTAGGATGGGTATGTGAGAATATAATGATAGCCTTATTTATGTATTACTTTTGTTCCACAAAGGCTGTCAGTTTTTCTTCCTGATGATAAACACAATCTGATTTCTGCCAGAATTTTAAAACATTTTCTTTAATATTCTGAATTGTGGTTCTTGATGCTACTAATACTTAATGTCTGATTTTTAATTCTAAACTTGAAGATTTTTAGTTTCTAAACATAAGTGAAGATTGGCTAAAATGACCCCAGAATAGTAACTAGGATAGTTAAATTGGGATTGAGAGAGTATTTATTTAATTAGGGGAACAGTGCATCCTTTGAAATAAAATTGATAGAAATCTATGAAATGATTTGGATTTGACTTCAAGTGGCCTCTTTGAAAGATTGATAACAGGGCAATGATATGAGTGAAGAGGAAGATGTAGATAGAAATGTACTTTAACTGAACTTAAGAAATACGTGATAGTCCAACATTGGTGGCTTCAGCACTTCAGGCATGATAACTCATAACTGAATAGGATTCATATTTACATATAGTCAATGTACTCAATCCAAAGATTGTGGTGTGTGTCTAGTTGAGAGTAGTATTTCTGCATGTAAAACATCAGTGCTGAATCCTTACAGGAGGATGCTATTTCACATCTTAAGTGCCAGTTTCAAGTGTTTACAGGAAAGTTTTTATGTTGTATTCTATAGTGCTGATAGTTTTTCCTTTTCAAATACTTATAATAGGTTGAGAATCAATTGCCTGAGAAGATTGAGAGACTTGTTAGATGTGAGGCTTCTGCATACAAAAATTGTTGATGAAGAGGTTGAAGACAATCTTGGTGCAATTGGAACTTCAAAGGTTGCTTCAACTTTATTACTCACATTTAAACACTTGCTTGTATTTGTTGCTTGCCTGCATATTCTATAATTGGTTATAGAAGATTATTTTAATGTGCTATTGTTAATTTTAATTTAATGATTTTCATTTATTTTATTTTTTATACAATATTCCTCCAGTCTTGCATGTGTATATAAACTTCTAGGAGCAACTCTGTTTTTTCTACCATTTAACCTTTAATTTTACTGTTTTATTAGGCTCCGATCTGTTCACAATTCTGTGATGGAGCTCCGTAATATATGCAATCATCCATATCTTAGTCAACTTCATGTAGAGGAGGTACTGCTCCCTCTAAATTCTCTCTATTTAGTTTTTGTTTCTTGTTTACTTTTTTCGGTTTTTTTAAGAATGTTTATCGGTAAGGGCAGATTGATTGCATGGTCCTGACTCCTGCCTGGGACGAACAGTCTAACTGATAGATTCCACTCAGTTGCCAACCCTAGTATTGTTATCTAAATACTCCAGGGGGGATCTGTTGTATGTAGAAGTTGGTTTGTGACCATTGCATTCTTTTGCTTAAATGTTCTTGAACATATTTTTGCTATTGTTAGGTTCATGAGTTTATTCCAAAGCATTACTTGCCATATGTGGTGAGACTTTGTGGGAAGCTTGAGGTGTTAGATAGACTACTGCCGAAGCTGAAGGCCACAGATCATCGGGTATGTCAATACTCTATAGTTTTGAATGTTCATAAAGTAAACAACTTAACATTCATAGTTACCCACTTAACCCAAAAAAGAAGAATTTATTCCAGTTTTGGATGCTTGACTATAGCCATTTCTACCTATGGTACTTAGACTTCGATATTTTTTCACAGTTGGTGCTCGGTTAAATATTTTTTATTTTTTTTCTACTTTTGGTCTTCTTCCCAGTGTTATCTCCAGGATCTCTGGTGACATTTTCCATCAGCATGTCACTAGAGAATACTGTCAAAAGGAGCATAACTGGAATGTTGTTTTTTTTTTTTTAAAAAAAAATAAAAATAAAATCAAGGTGGAGCACTATAGGTAAATTGTAAAAATGCCACTATAGTCAAGGGATCAAATTGGAATAAACTCCTGAAAGAGTGTGTGTGTCTAATATATATATATATATATATATATATATATAGAGAGAGAGAGAGAGAGAGAGAGATCATATGAGAACCATTTCATCCATTAAAAAAATAGATCTATGGATGAGATTAATTGGGGGATTAAAAATGCGCGTGTGCATATTAGGCATTATGATGTGCGCATATTAAGCATGTCCCTATGTTACACCCAACACATGCTTAATATGCACACATCATAATGCCTAATATGTACACACGCGTTTTTAATCCCCCAATTAATCTCATTCATAGATCTATTTTTTTTAATGGATGAGATTGCTTCTCATGGATTCATGGGGGGTTGGTTCTCATAGGAACCTCACCCTATATATATACACACACACACACACATATAAGTGGAATGGTGTTTTTTCTTTTCCTCTGCACTATAAAAATGTTACTACTTGCTGCCTTTGTGGAATTGTCAATGCTCGGTAGAGATGCTTCATTTTGTCTGCTTAAAAGAAATCTGTTGGTTATGCTTTCTTTTCCCTCAAGAACTAAGGCTTATTAAGTGGAATAACCTCCAAAAAGGGAATATACATATGTACTCCGTAGTCTCCGTATATGTTATGTGAAGTGTTTTTGTTCTCTTTTCACTATAAAATGTTCATACTTGTAGCATTTGTGGAATTGTAATGCTAAGAAGAGATGTTTTCTTCTTCTTCTTCTTATCCTGCTTAAACTAAATCTGTTAGTGTTGGTTATGCTCACTTTTCGCTGCGAGAACCATGGCTGTTCGAATCAACTGGCTGTTATTGAGATTTGTTCTTTTTCTAGTCTTGCTGTTCTCAACAATGACTAGACTTCTTGATGTGATGGAGGAGTATCTCTACTGGAAACAGTATAAGTACCTTCGCTTTGATGGACATACATCCGGGGGTGATCGAGGAGCCCTTATTGAAAAGTTCAATGACCCTAATTCTCCATATTTTATATTTTTGCTAAGGTATATTACCAAATTTACAGCAATCAATTAGATTTGCAGTTCTATCAAGTTAATAGGGGAGTTTTTCTTTTTATGTTTCTTCAATATTCCTGAGTAGGAGGAGTGAAAGGAGATAATGATATATAGTACTTAGTTCAGAAACCTTTCTTTCGCGAACATAAATAATTAGGTTGTCTTCCATTTATCTGTTTAGTAATACTTGATTTTAGATGCTCATTTATCACCATATATTTGGTTAACTTTTTCGATTTAATTTTATATAACTAGAGAATCTATCATCCTAGATGAGTGTTTTGACTAGATTGAAAAAATAAATTGTTCATAAATAATTGTAAACATTTAGTCTCCCACAGCTTTGCTGCCACAAAAAGTTTCATAGCTCCTATTTCATATATGCTAAGTGGAATATTTTTCAAATTTAAGATCGGGCTTATATACTATCTATACAACTAGGTTATAGTTGACAATTTTATGTTGTGAATTGGGATTTCCTAACATTTATATGTTTGCATTTGCCATGTATTCATGTGTATCAAACTGACTAATAATAAGGTTTTTTCCAGTATCCGGGCTGGGGGTGTTGGAGTGAATCTTCAAGCTGCTGATACAGTGATAATTTTTGACACCGATTGGAATCCACAGGCAACAATATAAACACCTATATCAACAGTCTTTTTATAAATTCTTGAATACCACAGAGTATCTTATAAATTGTTTTCACGTTGTTGTTCTCAGGTTGATTTGCAAGCACAGGCAAGGGCTCATAGGATAGGACAAAAGAAGGACGTTCTTGTTCTTCGATTAGAAACAGTACGTACATTGCGCCTCAATTTAGATATGAAAGATTCATATTTTCTTTTGAATTTTCTGGTGGTGGGTCTATGTATGTTATTGTTAAGTGATAACTAGGCTATTTTATAAAAAGATTGGAGATGCATACATAGAGCATAAGAATTCATGATTTATAAGCAGGTTGCTGTTTAAAAAATTAATATTGTTCATAAAAGAACCTTTTTGTAATATGGAAATGGTGGATAATATTAAATATTTTTTTTCATGTTTGCTATTTTTGAAAGATCTTTTCTATCGGTGTGGAGATATGGTGTATAATATCAAATGTTGGTCAATTTTTTTGGCTATTCTTTTGTTGTGCGAATGAATTTTTGTTGGAACCATTTGTTGAAGGTGAAATAGCCCATGAATATTCAAGACCTCTTATTCTTGTTGCATTCTCATCCAATTTTATTAGCACCAATCTTAATTTTGGAAATTGCATTCATGACTTATCCTTTTCCAATATATGAGTTAGGTGCAAACAGTGGAGGAACAAGTAAGAGCTGCTGCAGAGCACAAACTTGGAGTTGCTAATCAGAGCATTACTGCAGGATTCTTTGACAATAACACAAGGTCATTTAAAAGATATTTTAAGCTGAATCTCACCATTGACATAGCACCCTGAATAATTGCATGTAATATGCTTGTTTCAATTGTAGTGCGGAGGATCGAAGAGAATACTTGGAGTCCCTCCTCCGGGAAAGCAAAAAAGAGGAAGCTGCACCTGTGCTAAATGATGATGCTCTAAATGATCTTATTGCACGCAGGTGAACAGCTTAAGCCATATGTGATTTGTTTAGAAATGGAAATTATGTCAAATGGCTCCTATAGACAAGGGCATTATTCTCATACCTCTGTCTTCATGCAGTTTCTCTCCTTTTTTATCTACTGGCTGTAATATGCTTAATAACTTTCTGGCAATTCTTTTTGTGTTTTATGTGATGTTATATTAATAGAAGTTTCTTATATCTAATTCCCCCATTACATTCATTTTGGATATCACATGCAAGCTGAATGCACTTATCTTCTCCCTTGCCTTCCCTTGGTTTCACATTTATGTCACTTATCCAAATACTCCTTGCTGGCGTCCAGAACTGCTACTCTTGCACCCTATTTATTGCTACATAGAATTTCTGATATTTTTTCCGTCCTTCCCCTATGCTGTCTAATATTTCACTTTCTTGTCTATTTAGTGAGTCGGAGATCGATGTGTTTGAATCAGTTGACAAAAGGAGGCAAGAAGAAGAGATGGTACTTATTGAATACTTGTGATGATTCTGCAGTCTTTTCCTTTTTCCCCTCTCCCTCTGTCTGTCCAATTTCTCATGAGTATATAATTTTTCCCAAGTTTGCATGCAGTCCCTCTTTATTGAGAACTTTAAATTTCAGGTAGTATGGAAGAAATTGTGTTCAGAAAAGGGGGCAGAAAATTCCGAGTCTGTTCCTCCTTTGCCTTCTCGACTTTTGACAGAGGAAGACTTAAAACCATTCTATGAAGCGATGAAAATATCTGATGATACACCAACTGTGATACCAAGTACTGCGGTAAAGCGGAAGGGTCAGTATCTTGGAGGTCTTGATACCCAACATTATGGACGGGGAAAAAGAGCTAGAGAGGTTAGTCTATATTGTATATTCTAGGGAATCATATTCCAAAAGCTATGTGCACAGATCTTTATTATTGGATTTGCTGCCTTGGTCACACAAATCAACATCTAGCATTTGCTCATCTTTCATGTGAAGTCTATTATATGTCTGGTTATGGTCTTATGGCGACCAAGAAACTGGCTACTTCTGGCAAGTACTTAACCGAGCTTAGGTTTTGGGGTTATTTATGTTACAATATCCATCTGGGTTAAAAAATTTCATAGTTAAACATAGAGGACTAAAATTGAGTAAGTGGTAAACTATAGGTACCGAATGTGCCTTTTCATCCATATACATAGTAGTTTTTAATTCCCTGAGGTCTTTATATATACGTGTGTGTGTGTGTTAACATTATTTTATTCTAATTCCTAAGGTGCGCTCCTATGAAGAGCAATGGACGGAGGAGGAATTTGAAAAAATGTGCCTTGCTGAGTCTCCTGAATCCCCAGTTGCAAAAGACGAAATGTCAGAAAAGAAATTGCCCGCAAGTAGTAGCTCTACTGTGGCCAATGCTGAAGAGCAAGTTCTACCATCCATCCAGTCTTCGGAACAGACTCCAGTACCTATTGTTCAACACAGCACAGAGGTTACCCCACCTTCTAAACGTGGCCGTGGGAGGCCAAAAAGAACAGTGCCAGTTGCTAATGTTTCTCCGCCACCTATTACAGTACCTGCAACCAAGGAAAGTGATGAGGTGATTACAGGGTCCAATATACAAAATGTTTCTAGCTGTCCAGTGACTCTTGCTCCTCGTCCAGAGTCTATGCCTGGTTCTTCTGTGGAAGGTGTGACTGGAACCATCCAACAGAATACTACTACATGCATTACTCCTACTTCTCAGTCCATTTCTCTTCCAGCTGTTCCTGCTGTGTCTCAGCCAAACCCCCCTGGTCATCCCACCTCTGGTCGAGGCAGGGGACGTGGTCAAGGGCGAGGTCGAAAATCTCAAATTGGAGAAGCCCCAAGGCGCCGGGGTAAAAAACAGAATACAATAATACAAAGTGTTCCTGTTTGTCAAGGCAATCCTGACACTGTAACACAAACAGTGAATGCTTCAAGTTCCTCCAGAACTGATCAAGATCCAGTTCCCCATTCTACCACTGAGATGGAAACTGGTAAGGGACAAAGTTCAGTATCACCTGCTCCGCCTGCATCTGTTAGCAAGGAACCAACTATTGTTTCGGCTCTTCCTGTTGTTGCACCATCTTCGACAAGCAAGGAGCTGAATTCTGTTTCACCCATTCCTCTGGCTTTGGCTTCTACTGGCAAGGATGAAAACTCAGTTTCACCTGCTCCTGTTTTTGCATCTTCTGCCAGTAAAGAATCAAGTTCACATTCAGCTGTTCCAGTTATTTCATCTTCCCCTGCAGCAAGCAATTCTAGAACAAGTTCCGAGAGAGCACCAATTACTCCCTCTCCATCGGTTCTTGGTTCTGTTTCTTCAGATAATTCTTCCACCATGGGGGTTGTCGGTGAGCAAGATTCTGGTAATCAGCTAGCTCTTACTTCTGGACCAGCAGCTCCAATGCCTATAACAAATACAGTTCTTCATGCTTCTGCTCCTACACCTGCCCCCAAGCAAGGTAGAGGACGTGGGCGAAAGCCTCAGACAGGAGGGGAGGCCCCTAGGCGAAGGGGAAAGAGACAGGATTTGGCTACAAATGTTGGTTCTGAAGTATCAGCTAATCAGATTTTAGAATTAAATGAACCCCCACATAAGAAGTCCAGGGTGTCTGTTGGGAGGAAGCCCACCACCCGAAGCAATCAGGAAACTGAAGCTTCACTGCAGACAAATTTGCTCAATCCTGTTACATCTCGAATAACTAAAGATCTTGGTAGCAAAGAAATCTATAATTCTAAGCACAGTAGGGAAGTTGAGGAACAAAGTGCTGTCAAGTCAGATCCATCTCAAACTCATGATGCCAAAGTGAATGATGATATGAGTACAAGAAAAGAGCTCCATTCTGAGTCTCAAGTATTGGAAAGAGAAACAGATGAGAATCTGAGAGGTAGATGATATATCCCAAATTTTTCTTGTACCAAGTGATTTTAAAGTGACTATGGCTGTGTCGAGTTCTGAAAAGTTGATCTTTTGTTGGTAATTTTACAGGTGAAGAAAATAAAAGTGAATCAAGGAATGATATTAGTGGAAATGTATCAAAAGTTGCATCTGAAAGTTGTTCAAATGCTGTTCAAAGTGCCGAAATTAAGCATGATTCCGTGTTGATGAAGGATGGAGTTCCTCAGCAGATTGAAAGTCAAAATTCTCTTAGGGTTGAGTTAAGCAGTTCCAAATCTGGAACAGAAACTGATAGTTCTAAGATAAATGTTGGTAAGAAGGCCATACAGACTGCATCAATTTTAGAATCAACTGCTGTGGTTGGCAAGTCTGCGAAAGAAAAATGTGAGGGCCATTCTGGGAATAAAGATGATGAAAAGGAAGAACAGAGACTGACAAGTGTAGTCGGCCCTCAGGCATCTTCTCAAAGCAATGCTGAACCTGCAACTATACATACTCACAAAACTGAAGTTGATACAATTGCAGTAGTGGAGAAGGATGTCTCATCTAAACCTAAAACGAGAAAGTCTCAAAAGATTAAAAAAGGGAGTAGCACTTCTTTTTGTGTCTCGGCCAATCCCTCCTCATTGAGGTTAACAAGGTGGAATATCACGACAGAAACTCTTGTTACAGCTTCAGGTTCTGAATCTATTATTCCTGATGATCTAGATCAGAGAGGAGATAGCAAAATGCCCGTAGGCAAGACTAGTGCTACAAATGAGGCTCTTGGACTGAAGCCTGAGTCTATTGTTTGTTCAAGTTTGCAGAATAAGTCCTCAGCTTCTAAAACTCCAGGGGAAGTAGATCCTGTTTTGGGATGTAATCTTGATATGTTGGATGGGGATAAAAGTGACACTAGCAAAATAGAGAGTGACAATCATTTGGCAATTAACTCCATTGATTCAAAACCTGAAGTGACTGAGGATGAAAATAATCCTGATAAAGTGGATAGAAAAGAACTGGACCAAGAAGATCCTGTTCTGGAGGTGGCTCCTATCTCAAAGCCAAAGGGGACTGACAATCTGGACGGCATGACATCCTCCATTTTACCATCTTCTGAGGCAGATGTTCTTGTTAGTGTATCTCCACAAACAGAATTGGTGATTCAATCTTCAGTACAGTTAGATGTAGGACAGGGAATGGGTTCTCTCACAAATGATTCTTTGGCACAAGTTTGCAAGGTGCCTGAGCCAAAACCTATTGCAGATTCAAGTGGCATTGAGAAGGTACAAACTCCAACTATGCAAACTAGTGAACTGCAGTCTGAGAGGCAAACTGCAGTTGCCAAGTCCCTCTCAGATAAGTCTGACAATGATCATGATGTGCAAGCTCCAGAGATAAAAAATGATGTTTCTGAAGATGGGGCAAACCCAGAAACTAATGAATCACAACCTAGTCCAACTTTGCATACTAGCGAATCTCATTCAGAGATGCAAGTTACTGTTGCTGGATGCCCGGCAGAGAACTCTGAAAGGGATCATACTGCACAAGCTCAGGAGATTGAAAATAATGTTGACATGGAATCTCAACCCTGTCAAAATTTACAAACTAGTGCTTGTCAATCAAGGCCACAAACTACTGTTGCTGAATCCCCCATAGATAAGTCTGATAAAGATCATTGTGCACAAGCTCAGGAAACCCAAAATGATGTCTGTGAAGATGCAATGACCCAAGAAAGAAATGTCTCCCAAATTGGAACAGATGATAAGGGGAACATTTCTAATGCTGATGATGCTTTGCTTCAACTTCCTGTGGTCTGTGAATCTGAAACTAAATCAGCTGTTGAATCATTTGAAGTTTCTTTAAATCCATGTAACATTGAAAAAAATACATCTTTGGCTGTGCAAGGCTCTGAAAGTTTAGAGCCTGCAAGAATAGAGCCACAGTGTGAGTCTGACAAAGATTTGGTTGCTGAAATTGAGGAGAGGAAGAGTTCAGATGTAGCCAATTCAAACCAGGTTATGAAGGAAAACATTGAAAGAATTCCTAATGAGGTAGCCACTTCAGACGATACATCTCAACCTTGTGTTATGGAAGACATGGAACGAGTTTCTAATGAGGGGGCCACTTCGGACAATGTTACAGTTGAACCCCCAGTTGAATCCCAAAATAGCCAAGGGTCCAAAATGGCTGAACATGAGGTGATATCTGAATTGAGTGAAACTCAATACAATCCTGCCTCTGCAACATCAGAAAATGAGGCTGAAGTCCATTGCTCTACAGAGAACCAAAGCAAGATAAACACTGATGTAATTTTGGGGGATATTAAATGTGTTGATCCTAAAAGTTCTTCTGTGGATGACCATGCAGTAGATGAACCAGAGAGCAAAAAGTCTGATGCAAATGAAGGTAGTATTTTAAACCTGAAATAAATGAAGCTCAACATTGTAATTCTGTTGAAGTATTTAAAAATCACTTAGAATTGCTTTTGTCTGCAGAGAACCTAATGGAGATAAACGCTGAGGTAATTTCTGGGGATATTCAAGGTGTTGAGCCAAAATTTTCTTCAGTGGAAGGCCTTGCAATAGATGTACCACAGAGCCAAATTTCTGATGCAAATGAAGGTATTTCGAAGCCTGAAGTAAATGAAGGTGAACATGCTACTGCTGTTGAGGCATCTAAAAATGACTCAGAAATAGAGTGCTTCTCTGATGATTTAGGAACAGTAACTTCTAAAGAGGCTACTTCAATTGGAATTGTTGGGGCAGGAGAGAAGTCTGAGGTAAATGAAGATACTTCATACCCATTACCTAGTGAATCTAAATGTAGTGCTGCTCCTAGGGCATCTGAAGAGGACTCTGAAGCACAACTGATCTCTGAGAATCTGGAGATAGTTGAAGTTGGAATTGTGAAAGCAGCAGAAAAGTCTGAGAATCCCTGTGGGGAGGATTCCACAGTTCAAGTACAAGAGAACCAAAGATCAGATAAAACTAATGATCTTTCAAATTCTGAAATTAGTGATCCTGAACAATATATTGCTGCTGAGGCATCTCAAACAAAGCAGATCGCTGAGAATGTGGAAACTGGATCTGTTAGGCAGGCTACTTCAGTTGACTCTGGATTTGTAGCAGTAGCAGGAAACTCTGAGAATCCATGCGGGGTGAATTTTACCAATGAAGTACAAGATAACCAAATTTCTGATGGAAATAAGAATGTTTCAAAAATTGAAATTAGTGAACCTAGTATTGCTGCTGGGGATTCAGAAATTGTATTTGAAATGAAGCAGATCTCTGAGAATGTGGCAACAGAAGCTGTTAGGGAGGGTACTTCAGTTGAAGTAACTGCAGAGGAGAAATCTGAGAATTCATGTCAGGAAGATCTAGTGCCTAAAGTGCAAGTGGAGCAGGACATTGATGGTAATGAACATATTTCAGTTCCTGAAGCTGTTGAATCTTCAATGTATACTGTTGCTGAGGCATCTGAAGTTATGACAGAAATGGAATATACATCTGAGAAAAAGGAAGCAGAAACTGCAAAGGAGACTACTTCAGTTGATTTTGCAATTATAGCGGCAGAGAATTCTGAGAATCAAATTGGGGAAGACATTTTGGTTGAGGAACAGGTAGTCAATAACAAAAATAAAGATAATTTGAACCCTACTGAACCTGAATCTTGTAGTGCCACTCAGGCTTCAGAAGTCGAATCCAAAATGAAGCAGATCTTGGAGACTGTGGAAACAGAAACAATTTTAGATGATACTTCAGTTGAAGATGTCACTTTAGCAGCAGCAGAAAATTCTCAGATGATATCTGAGAACATGGGTATAGAAACTGTTAGGCAGTCTACTTCAGTTGGGGAAGTACTGAGGAACCAGGTATCTGATGAAAATAAAGGTACATCAAACACTGGAATTGCTGAACCTGAACCTAGTACTGCTTTTGGGGCATCGGAAACTCATTCTGAAATGAAGCTGATCTTTGAGATTGTGGAAACAAAAACCGTTAAGGAGGATATTTCTGTTGAAGTTGGTGCCTTGGCAACAGAAGAAAATTCTGAGATGATCTCTCATAACACAGAAAAAGAGATTTCTGGGGAGGTTTCCTCTGTTGATGGTGGAGCTTTGGCAGGAACAGAAATTTCTGAAAATCCATCTCAGAAAGATTTTATGGTTGAAGTACAAGAGAATAAAAAATCGGATGGAAGGGGTCATGAACCTACAACTGTAGCATCTTGTAATGAGGTGGAAATCAAGCAGATTCCTCAGAACTCTGAAATGGTTACTGCTAAGGCGGTTACGTTACTTGAAGCTGAAGTTGTTGAAGTTCCAAATGAGAACTTGGAAAAAATTCCTGAAGACTCTGCAGTTGAAGTCCAAGAAAAATTTTACGATGCAATTGAAGATGTTTCCAATCTTGAAAGTAACGAAGACCAAAACAGTCCAGTTGTTGGAACGTCTGGAACTAAAGATGATTTTATTCAGATGGATGTTGAAACTTCAGAAACAGTTACTTACAAGGAGACAGTTTCGGATATTTCTTTGGCTACAGATCTCAAGGGAGATATTTCATTTGAAAAGCCTGTTGATGGCTCTCATGGGATTCCTTGTATTAACGATGATCCAATTGTAGAATCAGAAGTAGGAGACTGCTCCACTGCTGCTGATGAAGGTTTGCCATCTGCTGTGGAGGGTGATGATAAAGACTTATCCCATCAATGACTGATTTTTATCTCCTCACGTTTTGTCATTTGGTAAGGCTTGATCCTTGATTTCTTAGATATGGAATTATTTCCTGGCTCTACCTCTTGCCTTTATGTTTCTTTTTCTTACTATGTTTCTCTTTTATGAGATACATTTTTTTGGTGGGACTTTTTAGATAATTTTTCAATTTCTTAGTGAGAGGACATCAAGATCTTTACCTGCAAAAAGAATTTAGTTTTCTCCTTCGTCAATATGTCCTGTAGCCTGTAGCCTGTAGGTCAATATCATAGTGATTTATCTCACTTAGAACTTAGAAGTTGCATGTACAATAAATCTTGGTTTGTCAGTGTTCTACCTTTGCGTAACAACTGTGTTATTGTCACTTTAAAATTATCACAAAGTGGTTTAGCCTGTTACAGGAGGATTTATTTAATTATTTTCTATATTCTTGTCTTCTTCAGAGATGGATATCAATATATCATCCAGCAAGAGCTCAAGTAGATATCAATCTTACAGTTAGAATAATTTTGCAAGGTATATAGCTCACTTTTTGTTCCTGTATTCTTTTTCTTGTATGGGGCCCAACAGGTTTGTTTGCAATGCTTATATCCATGGACCGAGGTTCACATAGCATGATGGGCTCCTGGTACAAGTTCATTTTTAGTATACTGTAGATTTATTTTTAGTATGCTACTGGTTCATTTTTAGTGTACTACAGGTTCATTTTGACTTGCAATACACTAAAAATGAACTTTGCATCAAAATATAAAACCTACTAAAAATGAAGTATACTAAATTTAAATCTACAATATACTAAAAATGAACTTGTAGTACACTAAAAATAAACTTGTACTATACTAAAAATGAACCTGTATTGACGTCCACCTTGCAATGTAGATCTCGGGGTGCGTGATATAATTTGTCGTTTTGGTTGTATGGGGAGGGGGGTTGGTTATTTATGATTTTTGTTGGTTAAGATTGTAATGATTCTAAACCTCTTGTTAATTTGCTGAGAACTCTAATCTTTGTTCCAGGATGTGGATAGATGATTAGATATGGATGCGCATGTTTTGGAGCTACCTAATTGCTTCTAGATCCTAAGAATTAGATAGAATGACCAAAGTATGTGTAACTTTTATGTATTATCTGTAAAATAGTGGTGTAATTATACAACTTCCAGACACAAATGCCAGCAAAGCCTTTGTACCAACAAATAGCATTATTAACTTATTGGTATCAAATGAGAGCTTTGCTTCTCTAGTCATGACTCCTTGTGTCTGATGAGATTGGCTTATTGACAGTTAATTCTGAACTAGCTGTTTTAAAGTATATCCTCCGATTGGACTTACAGTCTAGTGGTACCAAGTTGTTATTCATATATGGGAGGTTGTGTGTTCGAGAGGCGCATTGACTTTTGTTTTTTAGTAATGAATATATACTATATTGTAATAGAGTTGGTAATATAATAAAAAGAAGTATATTCCGATTCGAAAATGTTTCGGCTTTGAAATTCCTTCCGAAATTTCATGCTCCTTAAAAATACAAACTACGCTCTTGAGTTTTAAAATGGCTAACTTTAAATTTCACACAATTGATGCACTTTAATCATACAAATCATGCATTTTAAGAAGAAAAATCACGTACATTAAGTTTCAACAACTACTCACATTAAACTCAAAATTTACCCACCTTAAGTTTTAACAAATACTCACGCATACAATTTACGCACCTTAAATTTTAACAAATACTTACATTAAGCTCATAACTCACGCACTTAAGTACAGAATTTACGCATTTTAAGCACAAAATTCACGCATCTTAATTTGACCTAGATGCAAAAATTATCAAATTATTATTGTATTTTTTTATTTTTTATTTACTTTGGTAATCCTAGACATTGATTTAAGCATGATCAATTCCAATGATACTTGTTATAGCTGTATTACGGAATTTGGTAGTTCATCAAATGAATGTGAAAACCGCTTTCTTAAATGGTGAGTTAGATGAAGAAATCTATAAGAAACAACTAAAGGGTTTGTTGTTCCGGGGCTCCGGGCCAAGAAAAGTGAGTGTGTAGGCTGGTTAAATTGTTATATGGTTTAAAACAAGTGCCTAAATAATAGCACGAGATATTTGACTATGCGATGTTAACCAATGGATTTAAGATAAACGAGAGTGATAAGTGTGTCTATGTTAAGGAAATGATAGACGATTATGTCATTCTTTGTTTATACGTAGATGATATACTCATCGTTGGTAGGAACGATCAAGTCTACCAAAAATGTTAAATGTGAGATTTGATATGAAGGATATGAGTTTGGTTGATTTAATCATCGGAATTAAACTCATTAGAAGACATGATAGTCTAGTGTTAAGCCAAACTCATTATATTGATAAAATCCTTAGGAAATTCTACAAGGATGATGATCAATTGGCTAATGCACCGTTTGATACAAACGTTCATCTAACCAAGAACCATGGAGAGTGTAATTCTCAAGTAGAATATGCTCAGTTTATTGGTAATTTGATGTACCTTATGAGCTGTACTAGGCCGGATATTGCCTTTGCGGTTAGTAAATTCAATAGATATACGAGTAACCCAGTGATATGCACTGAAAGGCAATAGTAAAGGTTATGAGATACCTTAGGTATACTTGTGACCTTGGACTAAACTATACAAGATATCATGTTGTATTTGAAGACTAACCGTTGTACTTTTTTTTGTTTTTTTTTTGTTTTTTTTTTTGTTTTTTGATTGAGCTTTTATATAATTTTCTTAATTAAAAGTTTTTTAACGAGACAACTGGTGTAACACATGAATACACATACACCATGTACTTTTTTCCTCAACTTTTAGATTTTTTCTCATTAGTTTTTTGAGTTAAATACCATTTGAGGTCCTCCGAGTATAGTGGTTTTGCCACGTTTAGTCCTAAACTTTCAAATTGATCATTTGTGGTCCTTCGACTTTCAAATTTAACAATTCGTGATCCAAGTAAACCACTCATGGTCCTTCAAGTTTCGAAACTTAACTAGTCGTGGTCTTCTTAAAAGGACCATAGTTGGTTAAAATTTAATAGTTGAAGGACCGTGGGTGTTTAACTTGGACCATGGATGGTTAAATTTAAAATTCGAGTGTTCGGTTGCATTTTAGAAAACTTGGTGTGTTTAATTTATTTTCTGGAAAAATGAGTAGAATTGTATGTTTAAACATTTTTATGGAAAATGATTTCCCCCAAATTTTGGGAGATATCATTTTCCCTTGTCAACGGAAAATATTTTCTTAGGAAGTCATTTTTCGAGTATATTCAAACGAACCCTAAATGAACGAGTCAATTTTTTTGAAATGTTTATTAGATTATGTAGTATTTTTTGAAACCACCTACTGAAAGCACAAAGAGTCAAAAGTCTCACATTTCTGAAATTTAAAAACTGAGATCTCTCATTTGAACAAGTTCACCAACTATGCCCCTCGACAGAAGCCTTTGACTTTTTGTTACTGAGTAAGAATATGAAAAAAGAAAAAGGAAATCTAAATTTTGTTGGTTAGAAAATTAAACTCTTTAGTGACGTTTTGTGTTTTAGAGCTTGTACAAATTTTTCTTTCAAATAAAGTAAAGCTCTATGCACGTATACCTGCTTACAATTTATTGAAGGTTTTATTCGATCAACCAGGATAATTTATTATTAGCAGAAGAAATATTATATATATAACATATATTATCATAATTAGTAGATATAAATATATATTACTCATTATAAATTTTTCAACGTGTACTTATAATATACTACTTATATATACATGGAATACCCCCATAATTATTATTATATATAATATAAGTATATATATATTACAGAATAAATTATATAATTATAATATATAATACCTAATAATATATATTACAGTATAACACGATTTACAATCATAGATTATGCCATCTATTATTTGCTCTAGAACTTGAGCCTTATTTTCTCTTCTCTAAAATAGCAGCTTCTTTCTAATCTTCTCAACTTTCGATCAGATTACATCGTCAACCGTCTTCTTCCAAATCGCAAGTTTCTCTTTCTCAAGGGTACAATTATCATAATCTCTATTTGGCTCATATACGTATATATATCTATATATATACTTGCACTTTAGTAGTTCATGGTAGTTCATTTGGTTTTGTATTTTTGGGTAGGGCATTAAAGAATGGAAATTTGTTAACAATTGGGTTTGTGGCAATGGGTTCTGTTTTGGGTTAAGTTCAAGTTGACATCTTGAATCTTTTTCTTCTTTGGTCTGTGAGCACATCTGAATTAAGTGAACTGAGGATTTTGGTTTTTTCTTAGTAATTTTTGAATTCTGTTAGTAATGCTGAGTGTAGATTGAAGATTTTTGGTTGGATAGAAGTGTTGATTTTAAGTTTTTGGTGGTTGATAATTTCAAGGGAGAACTTTTTCTTCCCTTCCCGATCGGTGATTAGCAAGTATTGATTCAGAATTTCAGACTATTAGGAATTTAGGAGTGAATATGAGTAGCTCTGGTCTGGGTAATGGATTTTTGTCGGGTTACTCTGGTGGATTCTTGGGAATGAATAGGCCTCAACAACCTCAATTGAATGGTAATGATCGAAATTCAATCATCAATGGATCTTAAGATGGAGGCTTGAAAACGGGAAGCGTATTGAGCTGCTGGAAAGTAAGGGTCCTGCCCAAAAAGGTTTTACAATGACTTTTGGTAAGGATAAGAGAGTTTTTTGCAATAATGTATGTTATGAGTGATGAGGATGAGCCGAGCCTTGCAGAGGATTTGATGAATGACCGGGGAAAAAGGGATCTCAGTGGCAGAGAATGAAGTGGACAGATAGCATTGTTAAGCTTCTCATACAAGTGGTTGCGTATGTTGGGGATGATGTTTGTTTGGAGGGTCCAGAGGGTTTGAAGAGAAAGTCGGTTGCATTCAGAAGAAGGGTAAATGGAAAACGGTCTCAAAAATTATGATAAGTAAAGGTTGTCAATGTCTCACCCCAGCAGTGCGAGGATAAATTCAATGACTTAAACAAGCGGTACAAGAAATTGAATGATATTCTCGGGAGAGGTACTTCTTGTGCGGTGGTGGAAAATCCTGCTTTGATGGATTCGATGCCTCACCCTCTCTGCAAAGGCCAAGGACACCGTAAAGAAGATACTGTGCTCAAAACATTTGTTTTTACAGGGAAATGTGTGCTTACCATAATGGACAAAAAATACCAGATTGCAGTGATCTCGAGTTACAAATTCACTCCTCATTTGCCACTCAGTGTTCAAAGGATAATAATGGCTGCCCAGGAGACGAAGCTGAAGAAAACGATGATTCTGTGGACGATGAATCAGGTGATGAAGAAAACATACTGCTAGTGGTGATGCAGTAAAGACGGGAACTTGTTATGAGAGAAGGGAAAATGAACAATCTGTTGATAATGATTGTTTTGGAGTTGAAATAGATGAGTTGTTTCAGGACCCTACAAAATCCCAATGGGAAACGGAAAGCATGGATTAAGAAACGGATGCTACAATTGGAAGAAGAGAGGGTGGTAGAAGAAGAAGCGTTGAGTTGGAGAAAAGGCGGTTTAAGTGGCAAAGATTTTGCAGTGAGAAAGATAGAGAGCTGGAAATTGAAAGATTGGAGAATGAGAGGTTGATATTAGAGAATAAACGGATGGTACTGCAACTGAAACACAAGGACCACGAATTAGACCTTCCAACGAGGAAGAGATCAGACTGATGCGGCTAGGTATCAATAATTCCCCAGCATAGGAGATCTGTAAGTTTTCCAGTCAACCTGTAAGGTATAAACCTAACTGCCAGTGCATACGTTAAGCCTACTTTCCTGTAAAATAGGGAAAGTTTCTTTGGTTTTTGTTGTGATCATAGCTTGAACTCTTTGTATTTAAGCATTATTTATGACTCTTGATTGTTAACCGATTTTATTCCATTTTTGTTTTGATACTAATCATCTTGCTTCTTAATACTTCATATTTCATTGAGAAAGTAAATCTTGCTTGCTCCCACTTCTGACGTTCAATAAATAGCATAATGTTTTCATATAGTCAGGTTGTTGAAAAATAAAGGTTAGGTTTATTCTATAGGGTTGTTTGTTTTATGAATAAGTGTTCGCTGTTATTTGAGGTAGTTATTTACAGTTATGTGTTTGATATATATATTGTACTATGTTTCTTATTAGGAAAACACAGATACATACTAATATATTTCAGTTCAATACATATTTATATTCCTTGATTCTTATCATTTCCCTTTTTTCGGCCTAACTGGGGGTGGTGTTATTCTTCCCCGAGGCCATTCCATCTACCAAAATTCAACAAAGGTTTCCTAGGTTGCTTATGCGTATAGCCGTTCGTTAATAAAACTCGAGAAAGATTATTGCCATGAGGTTACCGGGTAGGTGATTGGAGTGAAACTATTTAATAAATTATCCATTAATCTCTAAAACATTCTTCTCTAAGCCGGGACATTTGCGTGCATCTCTTGTTGAAATTGTTAATCATTATTTTAGCTTTTAACCCTGGATTCTTTGCATGTCTGATTACAATTAAACTATAGTTAATAGATCTCCTGTATAGGTAAGAGGGTAAATCTGCTCCCCTTCTCCTCAATATTTTTCTCTTGCCCTGTCCGTGACTGAATTGTTGGGTTCCTAACATAGGAAGTATACCAAGAAAGAGAGTCAATACCTACCTTGATGCCGGATGAAATCAGGTGTTCCTTGACTGAAATCTTGGAATCTGAATCTTTTCGCAATTGGTCAATTCTTTCATGATGTAAATTGATAAGCTGATTTCCTGAGAAGGTTATTTTGATAAAGCTGTGAAGTATTTGCTGCAGTTTTCCAGACTTTCCTTTATTATCATTCCTACGATGTATTGATCTTCCATTGTTTGTGAAAACTGCAATTGAATGACTTAGATTAGACATTGTCCATGAAGTAAAATTGTAAAAATATCAGTTTTTACGTTATAGTATGTGACTTGCTCAATTCCTATAAATTAATGATAAGTGTCGTATCATTATCTATTGCAAATTTGTCTGAATATACTTACTATGAAGATAAAATAGGGCCCATAATTTTTTATTTTTTTTGAATGCGACTGAACTCTATATTACATTGCTAGTATCTGTTCCAAATATTCTTTCTTAACTTAATGAATAGCCCATAATTGGGGACACAAATTGATTAAATGATTTGGGGGAGTAGCACTACATTAATTACATGTAGTTTTGGATGAATCCTTAATCCATACTGGAAATTCTGAAATTTCCGACCATCTGAAAGTGATCTTAAATCAAGTCGAAGCTTTGTTCCGACACTTTTGGTATCCAGAAAAACCCTTGTTGCTATTTCCGACACTTTCCTTTCAACTTGATCACTTTCAGGTGGTCGGAAAATTCAATAATTTCCAGTAGTGAATGTAGCAACATGGGCACATGCCCACATTTAAGGAAATGAATGAGTTGTTATGCTTGAATTTTTTGCATATATATAATAAATGAATATGTCTCAAGTCAAGATCATTCCTATTTCTTCTTTAAATGTCTAATGTACCTGGTTTGGTAGACAAATGTATTTAATATTATTGATGTTATAACATCGATCATTAATATGTAGACTATTGAAAGGTAATGCTCTTTGTTTTTTCAAATGTTTTGGCTTATTGTAGCAATAGAATAGACATATGTTCCCATGCATTTGAGTTCTCAACTTGGCATTACTATCTTAAATCTTTCAAAGTTTAGTCTATATTACCATTTCATAATTCAACTTCATATCATTTTGATTTAACTACAGTTTACTGGACAAATATATCTCAAATATGTGAAATTGTTATTCAGTTTCATTTTAATAGAATACAGTTTCAATTTTAATTCAATTACAGTTTCATTTGATAATATAATAAAAATAATACATGAGACAGCGTCAGTTTAGATCACTGTAATGTTTGCTGTTTTGGACCATGGTCCACAGTATAATTGTCCCCACCAAAAATAAGACATAAATTAAAAGCAACACAGTTGATGCGATGTCATTCTCTTTTATACATTTCTCTTTATATTAATTAATTAGATTTCTCAGCTTAAACAAGAACGTACTAATTTTTAAGCCTCTCAACCAATTCTATGCATGGGAGTCAAATCTCACCCTGCTATTAGAGTGCTGATGAGTGCTGACTTTAGATAAGTGATCATACTACTTGAACTAGCCCTACGAGCAAAATTATATAATTTACCAATTAAGCTAAATTTATTTTGTTTATGTCATCTTTTTTTAGTAGTATAAAGTAAAGTTCAAACAAGATTGTCACAAACAAAGAAGGTAGTCCAAGTTTGACTCTCAGTGGAATTGAAGCATCATGTTGGTCTTCCTGGTTTGAGTTAATTAAATATGCCAACCATATCTAAATTGATTTTACTTTAGCTGAGTTTATCAGTTCACACACTCGAGTAGTGGCAGTACGTGCGTTTCCTGTGTTACAAAGAAAACAATTAAGAAGGTAGATTTTGGCCTATGATCTGGGTCAGCTCACTACATATTCACAGAAGAAGGTATGCTCATTCATATAAGGAAAATCCATAAATACAAAATCTTTCTTTGTCCAAACTATTCGCGTGGATGGTGGATCCCTTGATATGTGAAGCTATTCATGGATACACAGTACGAGAATGTGTTCTTTTCTTCCTGGGATTTTCTTGCTTTGCAGGAATGGCAATTGGCCGTTGCCAGGCCTATGGATTCAGGTTTTTAAACTGAAAAACCCGCTTTTATATCCCGGCAGTATAGGTTTTTTGCAGAAATTATTTTGTTTCTGGGTCTTCTTTTTCTTCCGTGCGACTTTCCGTGCTGATGGGACCATGGACAACCTTTTGTCCGTCCGAGGATGAAACATGTATTTCCACGAACAAATGCAGGAGTCTCGGCGGCCGCGAGGCTGGTTACCCAGCCGCCCGCCGTCTCCGTCAGAAGTTTACCCGGTTGCTCCGCAATCCCATGAAACCTCGTTTCTGCTACTTGTACCGCGCTGTTTCCTCGGAGATTGATTTATATGGCATCCATTTCTCAGCAACTTTCTTCGATCTCGCCCGCGGCAGTCTTCTTTTTTTCATTGCCGATCGTTTCAGAACTGGAGAAATACTCTTCCCAGATCCTCCCCACCAGCCTGGTGTAGTCACCGCCGACCTGCCGGGAATTCGCGTCTTCTCCCTGCTCAACAACCGTGCTCCCCGACGCCGTTAAAGGCACACTTTCTTCTTCATCTTCTTCTTCGTCAACCGATGCAGTTTTCCAGACTTTCCTATCTATCATTCTCAGGCAAATTGGTCTGATTCTACTATGAAGACAAATAGCCCATAATTTTTATTTTTTTTAATGTGACTGACTCTGTTACATTGTAGTATCTGTTCAAATATACTTTCTCAACTTAATGAATAACCCATAATCGCGGACACAAATTGCCTTAAATGATTTGGGGGAGTAGCAACCATTAATTACATGTAGTTTTGGATGAATCCTTAATGTAGTTTAAAGGAAATGAATGAGTTGTATGCCTTGAATTTTTGGTATATAATAATGAATGTCTCAAGTCAAGATCGTTCCTATTTCTTCTTTAAATGTCTAATGTACCTGGTTTGGTAGACAAATGTATTTAATATTATTGATGTTATAACTTCAATCATTATATCGTAGACTATTGAAGGGTAATGCTCTTTGTTTTTTCAATGTTTTGGCTTATTCAGTTTAATTGGATGATGGCTCATTAATGCTCTTCACCTATTTCTAGAGCCGTCAAAACGGGCTTAGCCCGCCGGGCCGGCCCGGCCCGCCTACTTAGGTAGGGGCGGGTTTGAAAAATAGAGGACCGTTTAGGAGCGGGCTTTTTTGGCCCGCCCCGCTTAGGCCCGCGGCTCGCAGGCCCGCCCGCCGGGCCCGCAGGTTGCCGCCATTATTTTATTTTTATTTTATATAAAATATTTTTTATATAAAATATGCACTTTAAAATTATTGTTATGTGTAATATTTTTGGACTTTGTAGTGTGACTAATTTGATGTTTGATAAACTATGAACTTTGAACTTTTATGTTTAATATTAGAATGTGAGTTATGATTTATATATATCAATTTATTTTAATTAGTTAGATGCTTGATGAATAATTTTTTTTTTTAAAAGGGGTTTGGGCGGGGGCCGCCTAGCCCGCGGGCCACTAGCGGGGCGGTCCGGGCCTGTCAAACCCAGGCCCGTTTAGGAGCGGGCTTTTTTTAGCCCGCCCCGTTTAGGCCCGCGGCCCGCCGGGCTTTGGCCCGCCCCGCCAGCCCGTATTGGCAGCACTACCTATCTCAAATGTTTTGGCTTATTGTAATGATCCATCATCCAATTGGCTTATTCAGTTTAATTGCAATATGACTATAGAATAGACATATGTTCCCATGCATTTGAGTTCCTCAACTTGGATTACTATCTTAAATCATTCAAAGTTGTATTATACCATTCATATTCAACTTCATATCATTTTGATTTAACTACAGTTTCACTAGACATATATATACTTAAATATGTGAAATTGTTATTCAGTTTCATTTTAACAGAACTATAGTTCCATTTCAATTCAATTGCAATTTCATTTGATAATATAATAAAAAATAATATTTTAGATACATTGTAATGTTGTTGTTTTGGACCATGGTTTACAGTATAATTGCTGATTTGAGATCCACAACTATGTCAGTGTCAAAATGGGAAGAAGGAAAAACTCCTGTATTTTTTTTCAAAAAAAAAAAAAAACTGAAACCCAAGTGTTAAATAGGTCCTTGAACTTTCACCTGAAAAGTTAATTAGATTCTTAAACTTTTTAAAGTTACAATTAAACCCATCAGAATTTTATTTTGGTGCATTGAAACCCAAAAACTGGTTAGGGACCTATGATAGTAGGTTACGAGGGTTCTGGCGACACTTCGACTTACTCTGGCACCATTTTTTTTACTATAAATCGACATTCCTGATCACCATAAAAGAACTAAGAAGGCGACCACTAGTCGCCTCTCTGGAAAAGGCGACCAGTTCCTCTCCAAAGAAGGCGACCAAGTCCTAATCGTCTCTCCAGAGAATCTCGTCAACCACATCGGTCGTTTTTTGTTCCCATGGTAAAATTTGTCAATCGGCAATAGATTTTTTGATGATCAACGACAACTAGATGGTCAACAACTTAAATTTACTGGTAATTTGTTCAATGTCATTAGGTTCAATTTTTAAAATTTTGAATTAGTATTAATCTTGTGTTGCTTCTTTAATTCAATTAGTATGCTCTATGTATCCTTAAACTTTGCCAACTACTTAGTTATACTAATTGTAGGTGATACTATCTATTTTAAATTATTGTGGTACCACAGGAATAAAATTTTTATGCCTATAATTTTTAATGCTTAGTCATTAATGTAAAATGTATTTCCATATTTATGAGGATTTACATTTGATGAAAGTCCAATCCAACAACAAGCCAAGTAACAACGCAATGGCCCAATAAAAGGTTCTATAATACCAATTGCTAAGGCTCAAGTTAAGCATTTCAATTTGCCATATTTTATATATTTTATACATTTAATATAAAAATAATGATTTTTAGTATATTGAAATGTATTTTATTTGAGAATGTACATTATTGATAGTTGAATGTATAATTTAATGTACATTCATATACAAATAATGTACAAAAAATGTACTTTTTATTATAATCCACAGCTGTGTGGACCATGATCTACACAATAATTTGCATTAAATTATTAGGACTCGTTTGGTTCGCGGAAAATATTTTAAGGGAAGTGAATTGAAATTCCATGGAAAAAAATTACTAGGAAGATGAATTTCATTGTTTGGTTGGTGAAAACAGAATTACTGGAATATTAATTCTTATTGTTTGGTTAGATTTGGAATTGTAAGGAATAAAGATATAAAGACCTTATCTTAAAATAATAAGAGTAATATAATAAAAAAGAACATAAGGTAAATATAAGACAATCTATCACTTTTTTTCCCATCTTTCATGGAAACAAAATCCTTGTCCAACCAAAGATTTTATTTCCTCAAATTTGAGGATTCATTTTCCAATGGAAAATGAATTCCATGAACAAAACACTAGAAAACAACATTTTCCTTCACTTTAATTAAGGAAAATGTTTCCTTTGAAAAAACATTTCCATGAACCAGAATGGGCTAGAATGCACATTTAGTTGTTACGGAATGATATTTAGTATTAACCAAATCCACATTTAATATTAAAACCTTGCACTTGCAAAAAATGCGAAAGTGCATTTACTTAGAGATTTTAGAGTTATGATGAGTTTTTATTTTATTTATTTAGGGGTTCACTTTTTACTATATATATAGGGTTTAACATTACAATTTAGATTTAAAATTTATTTTTTCATTGATTTTTAAATTGATCAGGAATGCATATTTAGTTGTTACTGCATGCATATTAAGGTTCAAGTTTGCAAAAGAAAGTTGACGATAAATACGAACACCACTGTATTTTTTTTTAATCTGCTTTATATGTCAATTTTATAAAACTAATGTTGAGATTGATTCTTTGTTTCTCCTGGGATTTATTCTCATGAGATCATACACCCATAATATTTTAAAATGTTCCTATATGAAAATTGAGATTTAGACGATAAGCATTCTAAAAGTTTGATATTGTGTTAGACGACACTCAAATTTTAATTAAGAGTATGTATGTTAAGTCTTTGTTAGTTTTGACCATATTTCAACTTCTTTGGGCTGAAAATATTTGATAAAAATAAACATATATGATGTCTTGTAAAGATTATGAATATTTAAAAAGAAATTATCTAAAATTATATATGATATTTTGCTAAATTTTATTCCTTTAAAAAGATGTTTGTCACTTGTTCTCGACATGGGTATGATGAATATTTTGTTTGTGAACATAGACTGCAAATATGTTAATATTCTTAGATTTGGCCCCTTGGATGAAACCTTCTTAATTGAAATCACTGCACGAATAGATCAGATGATGAATTTATTTTTATGAGATAAAGCAAAACACTTTTTTTGTTTCTTCTTTGTTTTTCCATGTTTACATCCTTATACCCGTCAAAAGCGCCAGTCCAAGAGCCAATAATGAAAGGTATTTAGGTTCTAGTCTTCTAGAAATGTACATTACAATTTTTGATAGGTTAATTGTTATTATTTAACCCATATTTTCGTGGATCTACGTATCAATATTTCCACTTTTTTTTTTTTTTTTTTTTTTTTTTTTTGGTGAGGCTCAAGTATCACATTATTTGCTTTAATTCAAGTGATTTGATAGTAAGTTATATACGTAATAATTTGGTAAATTTAACTTTTATATTGACGAATTAGACATTAATATTTTTCTCTTATCTAATTTAAATTTTAATTATAAAATATATATAATTTAATATAGAGAGCATTATTATTTTGTTGTATGCCTTGAACATATAAAATGTTGAATGGCCTCTACATGGTGTGCACATAATGTTCCTATGTCCGAAATCACACCTTGAAAAGTCAATCTGTATTTGAATTGAGCATAATTAGTTGATGAGTTGTTAAATTTATACAATTAGATCTACCACTAAATTAATTTAATATATATGTTTTTAAAATTAAAACGTGCCCATTCTTGAATCACATGTAGTGTATTATTTTATTCAATTTATTTCATGTAATAGTTTAATACCATGGTATGGTTAAATACAAATTAATGCTAACACCATTAATATTTATTGTTAATTTCGTTAGCGTGCAATGATAAAATATTATAATTCTAAGATAATAATGTAATAAAGGTCTTATTTACCCTCTTTTTTTTATAACTAATGAATGTTTATAATATATATATATATATATATATATATATATTATATATATATATAATATATATATATAGAATAATATATAAGATGAATATAAAATTCTCTATTATTTATTATATATTATTATTATATTATTATTATTATTATTATTATTATTATTATTATTATTATTATTATTATTACTACTACTACTAGCATTTTACTCGTGCGATGCACGGAATGAATTTGTTATAATATTTTAAGAATATTTGGATCAATATACAATTATATAAATTATAGTATATATCGAATATTATATAATGCAATTGAATAAGTGAGTTGATCGATTGTTTTCTGATGTTATCATTGCTTGAATTTGAGATTGCCAAATTAATAGCTAATGTGTAGATGTACGCATCCGGTGCTGAAACTTTAGAGTTTTTATATTAGTGATTGAGAATATAAATGACACTGTATTGTGATGTATATTGAAGTATGACTGCCTAACACACAACATAAATATTAATATTAATTGATATTAAGCTAATATCACTAAAATAAGGCTGTTTAAAAAATGTAAAAATGCAATATGTACATTGGACTCATGAAATAGCACTACAGTGTTTGGTGTTGACAGATGTGCGTTGATATTTCCTGGACAAATAACAAATCATCAACCAGAGCCTTATAGAACTTTTCCTGTCCTGGGAGATAGATCGGAGGTAGTGAAAATTTGACTCCATTACTAAATAATAAAGAGAAAGTTGAGAAATAGCATAGAAGAATTAAAAGTTATAATGGTAGAAAATCAATGAGTTCGTGATCCTTTTATATTCAGTGAATTATATCCAGGGATTATTTTTAATTTTGAGCCAATTATTAATATCCATTTCCTATTTCAATTGCTAATTTTCATGTCATTTTTAAATATTTTTTAATACATATCATTAGTTTATACATATATTATAATATAATTGACGATATCTATTCATAAATCTATAATCAACACAATTATATAATAGTATACCTTTTTTTTCAATACAGTTTAATCATTTATTTTTTCACTAGTAACAGTCATTACTAACAGAATATAAATACCTATAGTCCATATAATATTAAATTAAAATTGAGTTTAATTTCAACAATTGATATATGTGTGTATATAACAGTATTTTTTCTCTGTCTAAATTTTCTTTTTATATACATATATTTAAGTTCATTATTTAATCTACAATTTTTTTTATATTTGTATAAATTATTAATATTAATCAATATTCACGCTGAAGCTTACCAACGTCAAGCGCATCATCAAGTTTCATCCATTGTTGCCTCCTCCACAGTTCCCGTTAAACACTGAATGACCCTGTCAGCTCCTACCGCCTGTACGATTATGTCCAAGCTGCACTACGTCTGCATGTGTGATTTCTCGATCTCTAGCAAGCTTCAGCTATACTAATGTAAATCCTCAACGTGATGAAATCACAGACGGAATGATATTTTATGATTCGAGTCCAATGAATATATGATCAGGAAAATGTAATACAAGTGTCGAAAGGTGCAGATGCAGTGACTAGATCGGTATTATTTTATATAAAAATTTGAACTGCGAATGTACACTCTGTTATCCGACAAAGAGAAGAAAAAGGAGGAGCATAATAGATGGATGACTTGTGATTCGGATGGTATGTAATCGTGGATCCTTTGTGGAAGGCGCGACAATGATATGACATAGGTATGATCATGATAGGTGAAAGACGAATGAGAAGGATTTTTTCCGGAGAAAGATAGGAGTACGGATATTAGATAAGATCAATGTTTGAAAATGTTTCCCTTAAAGACGCTTTGCCCACTTCTTACGCACTTATCATATGTTTTATTGCGTAATTATAATACTAGTAACATTTGGTCTAGTAACGTGAACAATATTAGAAATAGAAAATCCTTAGGATGAGTCACAGTTAGTACGATTAATTTAGTTCCAATTATTTCTGAAAACTCAATTTTATAGCACATCCCCATATACATCATTTATTATTTATAAGTTGAAATGGATGCCAAAATGAAATTTCTCGTACCTTGCTGTTGTGGCAATGTCAAGTGATGTTTAATTGGTAAATTCTATAATAAGATCATGGTTATTTATTTATGATTAGATATATAGTAAGCGTTTATATAGACATTATAACAGGTTTAATGTTACAAATAGGCGTGACAACGAATCTAAAGTAAATATGTAATAGTATAACATAAGGTGCCACTTGAAGATCCTGACGGTCTATTTCAGTAAGGAGTAGTAGTCGATCTATTATATAATTGAGATTGTGATAAATGAGTAATTGGGGACTAGGTAACTAAAGATGTTATATTGACGTAAATAACTAAGAATAAGTGGGATATAGAGCGGCGTTAGCTTCTAATACGGTTACTGGGGTATTGGTATATATGCAGGATGTTGCTAGATATAAATCGCTCGCTAGCGCGACTTTTAATCGGCAGTGATATTAGCGCTAGGACGGCTATTTCAGAGCGCGCGAGATACGGTCAGGCACGTCTCGCGTGGCCGACCTTACTAGATACGGCGATCGGAATTGAGTTTTTTTTTATTTTATTAGTTCTTTTGGATATAAGTCGGAAAAGTTTCGATAATGAGCAGTAATTAATGAATATGAGACGCTGGTTCCTTATGGATATATGCCATCATGTATTTTTTCAATCGGGGTAGTTTTTCGGGTATCTAAATCTTAACCGACAAAACTAGAGAAGCCGTATGGACAAGTACGCTCTGGTCACTTAATTTTAAAAATATGACTTTCTTTAGCTATTTATAAAATTTTATTTTTTGGAAGGTTATAGTTGAAATATTAAAACCCCAAGCTCTTTTTAACAGGTTTGATAAAACCAATACTTTTGAATATATTATAGTTTCTAGAAAGATAAGAACAATAACTTTGAAAATCTATTATTAGATACTATAGACGGCGTTTAAAAAACCCGTTCATAATGACTTACTAGTTATATTTATAATATTAGAAAGATATATTTATATTAATTAGAATTTTTTTTAAATAAAATAGAAACAGATAATATAAATAAAAAAAAAATAAAAAAATCTGGCGTATCCTATGGTGTAGAGTAAGTCTATAAGTTTTATAATAGGAATAGATATCCGCCTTTGCTGTGATATATAATTTTATAAAGAGCTAAAAACGATTCTATTTATGTATCGTTGATTTTGAAAAAAATTGCATTATAATAGCAAGGGCTCATACAACGAAGGAATTAACAACGATGGATTATGCTATGAGAACATGTTAGCCAGGCTATATTCGAGGATGGCTATATGCTGATTTCTAGCTAGAAGTGATCCTGTCAAGTTCTTAAATGCATATGAATAATAAAATGATTATTATAGATAGTTTAAGTGTATCAAATAATTGCGTCACTTTTGTTTTTAAGTCAAGAACAATACTTTATCAATTACTATATTCATGTAATCACAACAATTCTCAAAATCTAAGAACAATCTTTGCACTTATTTTGGTTATTTAAGGGTTCAGGCCACCCAACTAATTCACGTT
Source organism: Ipomoea purpurea (assembly GCA_009835305.1). Classification (NCBI taxonomy): domain Eukaryota; kingdom Viridiplantae; phylum Streptophyta; class Magnoliopsida; order Solanales; family Convolvulaceae; genus Ipomoea; species Ipomoea purpurea. Next base: position 1,803 of record VALG01015006.1, on the reverse strand, counting down.
TGTTTCGGGAGGCATGAGAGCTGGTCCAAAGAAATTGTCACTTGCAGAAGTCGAATCTGGATTTTTCGTTAGTATTTATTAAATGAACATTCATTTTATTGTTAAAATTTGGTAACAGAGAAACCATACAATGAGTGATCGCCTTTTAAATGAATGTTCATTTTATTTTTTAATTTTTGGTAACAAGGAAAATGCATACAGTAAGTGATTCGCCTTTTAGGCTCTGTTTGGCAAACCTAGCTGAAAGCTGAAAAGCTATAACTCGAAGCTGAAAACTGAAGAGCTGTTAACTAGCTGTTTTGATTGAAAGTATGTTTGGTAAAATTAAGCTTTTTGATAACCGGTGAGTAAATGTAAAAAGACTAAAAAGGAATCTTCATAAAATGTTAAATTAGTTTTTTACATATTACAAATTAACATTTTTAAATAGAAACTATTAGCATAATCATGATCTAGAATCTCATAATGAAGTGGCAATATTCGTTGCAACTCTAATAATAATAATATAATATATGAAATAAAATAAAATGAATTGCTGTGAAAGTTGCGGATAAAGAAAGGAGAAAAATGTTTTAATTGGGAAGCGATATTATTGTCATTTCCTTAAAATAATAAGGATAAAAGGGAAAAAAGTTAGGAAAACATAGGAGCTTATTTTGACACGCTATTAAAAAGTAGCGTTCTTCCAAAATAAACTCTTATTTTAAGCTAGGATCTAATTTTAGGAACATTACCCAACAGAGCTTATATCGCTTATTAGTACTTAAAATAAGTTATAAGCTCCTAAATAAGCTCAGAATTTACCTAAATGTTCATTTTATTTTTTAATTTTGGTAATAAGGAAACTCATACGGCAAATGATTCGCCTTTTAAATGAACTTTCATTTTATTTTTTAATTGGTAACAGAGAAACCATATATGGTGATTCGCCTTTTAAATTCTCATATTTATTTAAAATATAATATTTTATAGTCAATACCTTTAAGCAGTAACTCACATTTAATTATGTTCATGCGAACTATTTACTTACCATCATGTATTGCGACTTTTCGAGTAGTTGAATGCCAATTGTTCTCCCCCGTTGACTCAAATTCATTATTCCAATATTCCCACCCTCCTTTTTTGTGTTCATTAATCAACGGGTTCAAGCAACGGTGGTGTAGATTCAAAGCGTACGCCGCGAGACACTGAATGAAGAAGTAGGTCGCATCGTGCTCCACTATATATACTGTCTCGCAGCGGCCGCACAAAACCCTCCCATTTTCTTCTCTACCGAACACCCTCGTTCTTCTCTCCTCCATTACTCGATCTCTTCTGAGGCGCCGTTCGAGGCGAGTTGAGCGCAGGTAACTCTCTCTCTTCTCTCTCTACAACTCCTCCATTTATCTGTCTTGAGTTTGACTTTTTGTGTGGTTCGTAGTGAGATTTGATCGCTGATTCGTTCGATGTTTTCTGTATCTTGTTCTCACTCTCTCTCTGTTCATTTGATTTTCCTCTGTCTTTTTGTGTGATTTTTGGTTCCACGTTCTAGATCCATGAGTGTTAGGATTTGATTTACGAGTTTTCACTGAATTCTTATCATTAGTCTGGCTTTTTGGTTTTACATGTAACGGTTTAGATCGTGTTCCTATGTCCAGTACATAGATCTGAGTCTGAATCGGACTTGGTTCGGGTAGATCTGCGAATGAGTTTTTGAACTTTGACTCAGTGGATTTGTTGTTTGTATGTGCTAATGAATGTTGATCTGGCAGATCTCTTTTTGTAGGAGCGATCTCAGCCAGCCGTCATCGGATAACAATTCTG